>JAJOOG010000743.1:0-71774 GCA_029582565.1 Solanum infundibuliforme | reverse complement strand
AAGCCACTGAGTTCAATTTTCTTTTTGGATTCTCAGTTTTTGAAAATATCAACCAATAAAAATACTGCTAAGATATTAAATATTAGAAAAATTAAAGAACATATTTTTTCTAATTTTTCTATTTCCTTAAAAATAAAAACAAAAGTATTATCTAATTGCGACTATTTTTTATGGTTTTCAATTTTCTCTAGTAAAATCTACTTAAAAAAATAAAATAAAATTTGAAATAAATTAGCAAAATGGGACTAGTTGGACCTTACTTTAAAATGGGATATAATTTAGTGGGACCCTCCTAATTAATAAGATTTAGTTTAACATAACTTCATGAAAATGGAGTTTACTTTCAATATCAAAAGCCATGTGGATACTTTTCTACAAAGCTCGAGTGTTGTTCAAAGTCTCATACATAATCTAAGCACCATCTTTTATTCAAATTAACAATTTTTTTCTTACTTAAACTGGGGAAAAATGTTATATTTTTAGTTTGCTTTGATCTCAGGAACCACTCTAGGAAATAATAAGGGCAATCCACATTTCATGCTTAAGATCTCAACCGAAGAACAAAGTCAACATTCAATATCTAGTAGCAGGAGCCCGCTTGGAGAAGATGAGAAAACAAGATGAATGATTGGGGCTTTTTGTCTAGCCATATATGTAAAAATGAGCAAACAAGATGAATGCGGTTGCAAAGGGTTAGCAAATATCAAGTTTCAAAAAGCTGAAGAAATGCTCGCCAACCAATTAGGCGAGTCATCGAAATCATTCAGCGAGCTATAAAGTGCTCGTCGAAAGTAACAGAACATCACAACAATAAATCAGAACAAATTGGCAAGACAAAATACGATTCCACGAGTCACCAAACCTAATCGGTGGTACAAATGGGTCTTGCCGAATGTTACAGAAAAATTAGAAAAAATTAGGCTTCACAATGGCGATGCTAAGGATGTTCGGTGAGTCGCCGAGTCAACTTAGCGAGAACAGGCATATTGACAAAAGTTACAGAACAAAATAGAAACATTTCAAGGCAAAAAGGCAATAAGAGGAATTAGTCAGCGAACCATGATTTCACGTATTAGGACACTACTTCCAGTTCAAGTGCCAATGATTGTGACTAGTAATATAACCCAACTAGTGAGTTGGAGTCGAGTCCCAAGGGAGCGGTTCGTAATTGAGAATCAATAGAAAAGCAAAATGTGTTCAAGTCAATCATAGATATAAACATTTAAGAGTAAAAACATGATAAATTGAAGGGTGACACAAGTGTCAATTATCGAAGGGGCTTTGTAATTAATTATCAACTAAAATGAAGACTAAAAACGAAAATACGAATATGGAGACGAGATTCTTGGGATGTGATAGGATTATGTGCCAAGATAAACAACTGGGTAATTGCTATTGATAGTAAATCGCTGTAAATTGGTAACTAAGCTAGACTATAGTGGGGGTAAACTTTCTCTCGATCAATTTACCCCGAATCAAATCAGTTTCTCTCGAACACTGATAAGCGGCAATGAAGCACAACCTTCGCCTTAGTCAATTCACTCTCTCAAGCTGAAAGTGTGGGAAAGGGTTTAGGATTCACTCTCTCGAGCTGAACCCACGACAACCCAATAACCACAGACTATCGATTCAGTAGTTTTGGTTTTAAAACCTCTCTCTCGAGCAAGCCAAAAACACGAAGATAAAATTGTATTTGCAACTACAACCCCATTAAATTCAAACACTACTACTGAATGAAATTACCTTTAAATAGAAAATGAACTATCAATTAGCAATACCCAGTAGTAAATTCAACCAATATTCATATAATCATACCCCAAGAATTGGGGTTTTAGCTAGACATAGTAAAGAGATAGAAATCGATACCGAAAAGTGTTTCCATCTAGTGGGTACGATTGCTATTGTCTTTACACACGTCTAAGATGAAGAATCTTCAATACCCACTTCTTATTGCTTGGAAATAGAAATCCTCAAATCTTCAAAGCTAAGGAACAATGTCCCCAAAACTTGAATTCTAAAATTGAATAATAATGTTTGATATTCTAAAATTGCATAAAATTTTATATTGATTGCATACTAAACTAAAAATTCAAACAAGTATTTATAGTTGTCATAAACTGTTCTGCAAAGGACCACTCGGCGCAGTTAGTTGGGTTCGCGGATCCATTTGGTGATCTGCCCTTTGGTATGTTTCATCGCCTTTATGCATTGGCCTTCATCAAATTCAAGTTCTGTAACTTAGGGCGATATGACACTACATCGCGAAACTGTTCGACGACTCACCAACTGCTCCTTTGTCCCACCGACTCGATTTTCTCCTTCAGAGTTTGACACACTGGAACATCGGGCGAGATCATAGCCATTCGGCGACTTGCCTAATGGTTTACGCGATCCTTAGGCCGTCTTTTATTCGTTCTTTCAGCTGCCTTGTTCCTTTTTGCCCAATAGTTCCACGCTTTGTCTCTAACTCCAAATACCTGAAACTCAAGGATTTACATCAGTTATTGAGGCAAAATATGCATTCGAGGACACTAAATATAACAAAATAAAGCCATAAAAGAGTCCAAATCGTTGACTCATCAAAACCCCCAACTTAAACTTTTACTTGTCCTCAAGTAAAACTCAAGTTCAACAGTTCAAAAATGATGTCTCAAACAGTGCTACATAAGACTTAATCTTGAAAGCACACAAAAAGACTCAACTTACTCGTGCAACGATCAATTGTGCACTCAATGATTCATGTTGTGACTCACCATGACCAAAGAATCTCAAGCTCACTATACTTGCTTCAAATGCAAGTTCAAGCTCAACAAATGTTTTCAAATGCCCTCACACAAAGGATGATTGCATAGTCACTCAAAGTTTCAATCATTTAAAGTTCTGGAATCAAGATCAACACTCTCACTCACAAAGATAAACACAATGCATGATTTCACCCATATGTTTGCCCTTATTTTCCAATTGACTTTTGCTTCAGCTCATTCAAGATCAAAAAGGTCTTTTCAAGGCTTGTAATGGGGCAGAGTGTAAATATATGGTCATTTAAACTTATAGTCTGAAATACTCATGAAATGTGATGTGAACAACACCTTCATTCCTTCTCTTTATCATTTCTATTCAAGCTCAAAAGTCACCTCTTATTCATCTCCTATTGATTGTTGGAAACCCCATTTTGTTTGTATTTTCACAACTTTATTCCACACCTTTTCTTTATTTTTATTTTTCAATCTTTTCTTCTTTTTCTCTCTTTTTTATATGGAGGGGTTCCATTTTTCTCAAAACATGGGCAAAAGGGACTTCTTTGAATTTTCTTGATTTACCTTCTCTTTTCACCGCACCCCCAACTTAGGCTTTTGGCCTAAGTTGGCTATTCAAAGAAACCACAAATCATGAGGATTGTAGGTAATGGGTAAAGAAAGCTATCAATTTCATCAAGTTTCTTCCAAGAAAAGGGTTAAGGCTCAAGGGTGTTCAAAAGGGGTTCACACACTCACAAGGTAGGCCAAAAAAGAGGTATAATGTCAAATTGATTCACACTCTTTAAAGTCACGTAAGATCATCTCAAGAAATTGCATCACTTTAGTCAACCGGACCAACGGGGCAAATTCTAGGTGTCATCACACATGGTTCACGATAAGCTCATCACACAAGGCATTGACAACAATATCAAACAAGACTTCACACTTTCGCTAGTGTGCAATGTTCATCACAAGAGACTCAAATTGATACTTGTCTAGTCAAAACGAGATGCAAAGAGTTCACATATTGTCTATGCAACTTCAATTGGCCTCGTCGTAGCCGCACATTCATTTTTGTTTGATTATGAGCACTATTCGAGTCATCAGTATTGATCAAAACCATTACTCAAACTTGCAAGAAAACAACCATATTCAACGCATACAAGAGGTGGCAAAATTTTTTGGAAGGGTCAAAAATCATTTACAATTAAAAAACAAGGAGCCACAAGCTCAAGCATCCACAAAAGTAGTGTAAAAACACATTTTTTAGCTCAAAGCCCAAATATATAAACAAAACAAGGATCCCGAATGTCACACAAAAGGTGAGCCTCACCCCACCACAAATAACAACATTTGTCATCAAATGCAAACAAAAATATAATATCCACAAGTAAAAATAAAGAGAGACATAGAGGGAGGTAAGTAAGTGATCCTGTCTACTCAGTCGCTCTATCTGTCTAGGCATCAGTGCCCGGTGCATCAGTCTGGACTGGGGCATCAATGCCCGGAGTCACCTCATAAGGAAAAGTAGCTGCACTAGGACTGGCCAAGGATTTATCCGCCAAAGAAACCTGCACAGCTGCATCTACCATGGCCTCCTCAGTTTAATTGAGGACCTCATATGAAGCTTCATCAGCCACCTCTAGCATCTCCTCATCCGTCTCTGTCTCAGATTCAGAATTAGCAGTCTCCTCAACTGTAATCTCATCTCCGGTGGTAGCCAGAGGCATAACTGGTACATCTGGCATCTCCACCATCCCAAAAATCATGGACATGTCGGTTGACTTCAAATGATCCACATCACTCCTCAACGCAGCAAGGGCATCAATAGTACCGCTCAATGGTGTCACAGCATGAGCCTGAATCATGCCCAGAATGGTGGTTTCGAGTCTGGCAGCCAGACGATCAACAAAATGGGCCAGCTGTCGTATCCGGAGTAATTAAGCCTGGGTGATTGTAGTCCGGGAGACGACATCAGCAGTAGGTCTAGGAGGCAGTGCAGCAGCAGAAGAGCTAGGAACATCAGAAGGAGTAGCAGTAGAGGTACCTGAAGGCCGATGAGCCAGAGTAGAAAAAGATGCCTCTGCACGTATAGAGTCTGTGTCCACAATCGGAGAAGGGTCCACCAAGGCTGCTTTCTACCTCTTCTCTGCCTGATCCTTAAGATATTCAGCGTCGATCCTCCGGATATCAGTAGAGGATGTGGTAATCACTTCCACATCCTTGTTTGCATCTCTAGGTAACCGATTTTGTCTACACAGCTCGGTGATCAATACCAAGAAGGGAAGTGAGGTCTGGTGCTGCTTTGCACACATGAGAATCTTTGAAGCAATGATCATTCCCAAATTTAGCAGAGTTTTATCAATAATGTGACCTAGACAGGCTGCTTTGGCATGTCAGAGAATAGACTCGTTTTGGGATGGCATGATCGTTCTGCTGATGAAACCAAATCAATACCAAGCTCCCACGTTGAAGTCCTTCTTTTTAATAGCAGCACCAACCTTAAGACACTTGGGGTGTCTTCTGAGATCAGTGGAGCTAACCACTTATTCATTTTGTCCAGCGTTTTAGTCCTAATCATGTGTTGGCAGTCATCATCAATGTCATCAGGATGATCTAGGATAGAATAAATAAGGTTATGGTCACACTTGACCTTCTTTCCCCGGACGACTACGTAGTCAACCGGTTTGAATGCTGCTGCTTGCTTCTTCCCCTGTGGTATCAAGGTCCCATAAGAAGCATAGAACTCTCGGACCCAATTTGGAATATATGGGACACGGGGCTTGGTGAAGATCTAGAAATCATGATACTTGAGGTAACTCATAATCTCAGGGTACCTATCAATCACTCCATCCGTGGACATACGCTTTTCCTCAATAATCATCCTCAGCCCTTCAGTCTTCAATCTGTTCATGGACTTGGGGGGAGGAACTTGAACTGGTGGTGCTAGGACCACAGCTTGCTCCAGAGCTAGAGGAGGAGGGGCAGCTTGAGGAGTTTAGATCCTAGATGGATAATTCAACCATTTAGATCGTAGCTCTGCCCTTTGAGCTGCTACAAGCTCATCATGATCCGACGCTATAGTTTGAGGCTCTTGAAGATCACCATCACTCTCAAAGGTGGTGAGGTAAGTGTCATAGATGCCATCACTATCGGAGCTTGCCTCTGGTGATGTAGGTGCTTTGACTTTACCATTGCCTTTCCCACAAGTTGTGGTGAGTTTTGTGGCCTTTCCCCTGGATGCAAGTGCATCCTCATTTAGTGTAATCCATTTTGCTTTCCTTCGGGGTGGCATGTTTCTTCCTACAACTTTAGATCTAGCCATGTCTGCAAAACATCGGGAAAAAGTTACGAACATTTCAGTTAAGATCACAGAAACACAGTTGCAGACAAACTAACCAAACAAGCGGGCGAGTCGCCGAATCGCTTTGTCGAGCTAGGTCGGGCTTGCCGAAAGGATTGGCTCAAATTTCATGGCAAGTCGGCGAAGTGAAGGGCCTTTCGGTGAATCACCAACAGCTTTCGGCGAGCAAGAATTAGCTCACCGAAAGTTACAGTGCAAAAAGGGTTCAGGGGTGCAGACAAAGGGCGATCAAGAAGACTTTCGGCAAGTCGCCGAGTGCCATCGGCGACCTCGTACTTCTCGCCGAAAGTTACAGAACTCAACAACCCATAACTCATGAAATTAAAGGCGAGATGGAGACATTAGGCGAACCACCGAGTGGTTCGGCGAGCTCGACCTAGCTCGCCAAACGACCAACGTACCTATTTTCAACCCAACTTCTCGAATTCAACCCCGCAACCCCCGAAAACAAAATCAAAACATGCACAACTCAAATTCAAACGAGAACCATAACACCCATTGCATTGGGAAACTCAGACTTCTCCCGATTGTGCCAAATTTGGCAAATTGACGACCTTTACCCTTAAGAACGAAATCACCCGCTCTATTAGTAGGTAAATTACGTCGTTTGGCACAAATATGGGCTACTCAGACTTCACCCAACTAAACTTAACAACATGCAAGTACAACCCCACAAAATTTACTTCATTTTAGAGCACAAAAATACGGGAATTCAACATTCAAACATTACGAGCAGGATTATCGAATTACAAGTAGGCAATCAAACATTCTAATCCTATCGAAGAGGCCCCGAACACATAAACAACATAATATTGCTTGCATAAGAGTACAAATTACTAAAAATAAATGTGGGATTTGAAAAACCAAACTTAAATGACGATTAAAACAAGATTGTAATGCTAGGCGGCAAAGTAATCCAATTCTGAGAACAAATCAATCAACTAAACTACTTATAGAATGCAGAAATATTGAAAATACTAAGTAGGTGTGAGTTTGGGAAGATGAGAAGTGAGGGAAAATGAAAGAGTTCGAAATTTAAACCTTTGGCCTTTTAATAAATCGTCCAGTTCTCGCCCATTTGGCGACATTAGTCGTGATTGCCTAACCATTTGGCGGCACGCCGATTGTCTCCTACCTCTTCGAGTTTTACAGGACCCTCAGTTGATGTGGTAGTCCAAACGGCGATATAGATCACGATCACCGACTTGACCGGTAAGTCGCCAATAATTTCCTGGGCTCGCTGAGTTTTACAGACTCCACCTTAATGTTGTCTTTGAGTCCAACGATGGTTAAGGTCGGGGTTGCCGACCTCTTCGGCGATTCGCATAACGAACTTTATCTCACATATCTCAACTTTTCAAACATTTCCCACACTTTAACATGCACAATCAACACACCATTATTCTAAAATAACAATTTAAAGCGATAAAACCTTGGGTTCCCTCCCAAGAAGCGCCTTAGTTAACGTCGTGGCACGACTCAAGTCCTTACTGAAACTCCATTATTGGGGTTAGCCCTAGTGTCTCTAGGTAACCCCAATTGTTCATTTGGGTGGAGATGAGGCAATACATGACCCATGAGAGTTTCAATTAGCTGGATATATCTAGAGTGCAAGCCAATCATGTGATTTAGCACTTCAATATTCTCCTTCATCTCTTCCAGCACTCTATCTTGCTCACTAATCTTTTGGAGAATGATTAATAGTGTATCCTCGACACGTTTACTCTCATTGTCCTTAGATCTTCTCCGCTCATGAGGGGGGGGTATGTATCTATCTTATCTTTTGCACTGGACTTCAATCTTTGATATTTTCTTGGCCAAATCGTCTAGCTGAGTTATATGTGCGGCCAACATGAAGTCCCTCTCTACTTCTTTGTTTGTCTAAGACATGTGATCAAACAGTTGGGCTGCTATCACATAGGGTTGTTGTGCTATACCCCCCGGGATGAGTTGATCAGCCAACACCTTATTCCCGGGACAAAGACTTCTGTAAAACCACTCCCGGAGGACTACATCGGGGATTTCATGAGTTGTGCACAGTAGTGCTTTAAGCCTTTGCCACGACTCATCAATCCGTTCATCTTCCAATTGTTTGAAGGTTAGGATGCGATCCATGAACATCATCACTTCTAACGGAGGAAAATCCATTTGTTCGCAATTACTACCCGACATGCTCACCTCCTCTATTTCAAAATATAAGCAAACAAAATAAAAATTAAGTAAGTAGAACTATAACTAACAAGAACAAAATTCAACTTGACTAAAACTTCTCAAGTAACACCACTCCTCGGCAGCGGCACCATTTTGATTTCACGTATCAAGACACTACTTCCAGTTCAACTGCCAACGATCGTGCGTGACAAACTTGGTGTCAGAGCACAGAGTTCAAGTGTCCTAGGGAGTCTATGAAGCCGTGTCTATGCAGTCCTAGTTATCGGTGTGAAGCGTGGCACATCTATAATTAGGAGGCTGCAACATTTAGGAAATTCCTTCACTTCTTTCATACTCATTTCATGTGTTAGAGTTTTGTCTCTCAAAGGTTTCTTTCTAAATCGTGGTTGCGCGTAACCAAATGTGAGCTGGGCTATGGTCGAGAGTGCAGAATGAGTTTATTCATTGTTGGGTTGACTTGTCTGTCAAATAAGGAAAGTAAGGCAGCCATGTTAATAGGTGACATGGGCATAACAAGGCTGATGATCCATGTGGAACAAGTTGAAGAGGACAAGCTAGGGATAGGAAAGAGTTTAAGAACAAGAGAGTTAAGACATCAGGGAATGAATCCGGGCAGCAAAAGAGTAAGGCGAACCGGTCTCTTTATCAACCTAAAAAGAAGGGACCTGCTCCATGATTTGTTGGTGCACCCGCACCAAGAAATAAATGTTACTACAATATCAAAATTTCCAGAATTTGAGAGCTAGACCTGCACAGTCGCAAAGTAGTATGGCACAAGGGGGTACTAAGATTCCTTCACGTGCAAAGTGTGGTAGGAACCACTCAGGGATGTGTCATGATGGCTCCACTGGATGTTTCAAGTGTGGCCAGAATGGTCATTTCATGTGAGAATGTCCAAAGAACTAGCAAGGTAATTGTAATGGGGGCGATAGAGCCCAGTCTTCTTCAAATGCGCCACTAGACAGAGCTGTATCTAGATGAGCTAATTCAGGGGCAGGCAAAGAAGGAAATCGTTTGTAAGCTATCACTAGTATCCAAGAGCAAGTGGATTCACCAGATGTTGTCATTGGTATGATCCGAGTATTTAACTTTAATGTTCAGCTTTGCTAGATCTAGGAACGAGTTTATCCTTTGTAACTCCGTATGTTGCAATGAATTTTAATGTTCTTCCTGAGAAACTTAGTGAGCCCTTCGGTGTTTATATACCTGTTGGTGAGTCTATTCTAGTAGAAAGAGTCTATCTTGATTGTCCCATTTCCGTCAATCACAAGAGCACCATGACTGATTTAGTTGTGTTAGACATTGTAGATTTTGATGTCATTCTTGGTATTGACTGGCTTCATGCCTGTTATGCATCAATAGATTGTAGAACTCGAGTAGTCAAATTCCAGTTTCCAAATGAGCCAGTCTTAGAGTGGAAAAGCAGTTCAACGGTGCCTAAGGGTCATTTTATTTCGTACCTTAAGATGAGAAAGTTAGTTTCCAAGGGTTGTGCCTATCACTTAGTTTGAGTTAAAGTTTCCAGTGTTGAGATGCCTACTATTGAGTCAATTCCAGTTGTGAGTGTGTTTCCAAATATGTTTCCTGATGATTTACCCGAAGTCCCTCTTGAGAGAGAAATAGACTTTGGTATAGATATCCTTCCAGATACTTGTCCTATATATATTCCGCCATATAGAATGGCACCAAAAGAGTTAAAAGAGTTGAAAGAGTAGTTGAAAGATCTCCTTGATAAGGGTTTTATTCGACCAAGTATCTCATCTTAGGGCACTCCGGTCTTATTTGTGAGAAAGAAAGATGGTTCCCTTAGGATGTGTATAGATTACCGCAAGTTGAACATGGTTACCATCAAGAATAATTATCCTCTTCAGAGAATTGCTGATTTCTTCGATCAACTTCAGGGTGTCACTTGTTTCTCTAAGATAGACCTCAGATCTGGTTACCATCGGAACGTGATATTCTAAAGATGGCATTCAGGACCCGTTATAGTCATTATGAGTTCCTAGATATGTATGTCCTTTGGTTGACCAATGCGCTTGGAACATTCATGGACCTTATGAATAGAGTATTCAAGCCTTGTTTTAGATATGTTTTTTATCGTGTTCATTGATAACATACTAATATATTCAAGGAATGAGGAAGATCATGCTAGTCATCTAATAATAGTTCTCCAAACTCTAAAGGATGGGGAGCTGTATGCCAAGTTCTCTAAGTTTAAGTTCTGGCTTGAGTCTATGGCATTCTTAGGCCACATTGTGTTTGGAGAGGGAATTAAATTTGATACTCAGAAAATTGAGGAAGTGCATAATTGGCCTTGACCCACATCTCCAACTTATATTAGGAGTTTCTTGGGTTTGGTTGGCTATTATAGAAGGTTCGTAGAGGGGTTCTCATCTATTTCATCTCTGTTGACCAAGTTAACTCAAAAAATAGTTAAAGTTTCAATGTTCTTAAGCAAGCTTATGAGAAAAGCTTTCAGGAGTTGAAAGAGAGGTTGACTACTGCCCAGTGTTGACCTTACCAGAAAGTAGTGAAGGTTTTTTCGTATATTGTGATGCGTGTAGAGTTGGTTTGGGTTGTGTGTTAATGCAGAATGGAAAAGCTATAGCTTATGCATCCAAACAATTGAAAGTTCATGAGAAGAATCACCCAACCCGTGATCAAGAGTTGGCTGCCGTAGTAATTGCTTTGAAAATATGGTGTCATTATCTTTATGGTGTTCATGTGGATGTGTTCACCGATCACAAGTCTTCAGTATGTGTTTATTTAAAAAGAGCTTAATCTCAGACAGATGAGGTTGTTAGAATTACTATAGAATTATGATATGAGTATTCTTTATTACCCAGGTAAGGCTATATTGTTGATGATGCCTTGAGCGTGTTGTCTATGGGTAGTACCTCCCATTTTGAGGAAGATAAGAAAGAGTTAGCAACAAAGGTGCATACACTTGCATGACTAGGAGTTCGACTAATGGATAAAGCAGGAGTAGTGGTGATGAATGGGCCTGAATCATCATTAGTGTCAGAAGTAAAAGAGATGTAAAACCAATATGCTTTATTGCTTGAATTAAAGGCAAGTATTCATAAGCAAAAAAATGATGGATTTTGAACAAGGAGGATATGGTGTTTTGAGGTATCAAGGTAGATTGTGTGTTTGATTTCAAGAGTAAATGGGATGATCACCTACCTCTTATTGAGTTTGCTTACAACAATAGTTACTATTGTAGCATCCAACTAGCTCCTTATGAACCTCTTTATGGGAGAAGATGCAGATCTCCTATTGGATGGTTTGAAGTTTGTGAAGCAGCGTTGATAAGACTAAACTTAGTTCATCAAGGTATGGAGAAAGTGAAAGTTATTCAAGAAGGGTTGAAAACAACACAGAATTGTCAGAAATCCTACACTGAATCGTCATAAATACTACACTGATGTTAAGAGAAGGGAGTTAGAGTTAGAAGTGGATGATTGGGTTTACTTGAAAGTTTCACCCATGAAGGGTATTATGAGATTTGGTAAAAGGGGGAAACTTATCCGGGGTATATTAGTCCTGACCGGATATCAAAAAGGGTTGGAAAGGTAGCTTATAAGTTAGAGCTACAACAAGAGTTAGTAGTGGTTCATCCGGTATTTTCACATTTCCATTATGAAAAACTGAATGGGAGATCCTTCACTTATCATACAAACTGAAGATATTTGTATCAAAGATAACTTATCTTATGAGGAGATTCTAGATCAGATTCTAGATCGTCAAGTTTGCAAGTTGAGGACTAAAGAAGTAGCATCAATCAAAGTTCTTTGGAGGAACCAGTTTGTTGATGAAGCTACTTGGGAAGCTGAGGAGGATATAAAGAAGAGATATCCACATCTTTTTGAACCCGGAGGAATTCCAGATCAAGGTACTAATCCTTTTCTTGGTATTTATTTATAAGTTGACATGTTGTTTTTGCATTTTGATTGTTGGTTGTTTGAACTGAATGTTGGATGTTACACCCTAAGCCTACTAAGAGTAATCTCATTCGAGGATGAATGTTCCCAAGGGAGAGATATTGTAACATCTCGCTAATTGAAAGAACTAGAAAGAGTTAGAATTGGAAATAGTCATTTTAGGAAAGAATGAAAAATCTAGAAATTTGATAAGTTATGTTAAGTTTGGGTTTTTGGTCAATTTCAAATGACCATAACTCCTAGCCCAGGATGATTTAGGTGTGTTTCTAGATACAGTAAGAAAGATTATGTAATTATCTTTCCAACTCAGCCAAGTTTGTGCGATTCGGAGTTTGTATGAGTGAGATATGCCTATTGGAAGTTGGGTTGTTCAATTAAGGAAAGTCTAATCCGGACTTTAGAAGGGCATTATGGTCTTTTCCATACCTCATGACTTAATTTCGTTTTTGGGTTAACTAATTGGGGTCTAAACTGATAGGATTCAGTTTATGCTTTTACAATATTGAGTTAGGGTTGTAGAGAAGAGAAAAGAAGAGAGGAGAAAAAGCAAGAATCGTCAAATTCTTGAAGATAAGTTCGTGGATTTCATCAAGGGTTGATCCCTACGAGGAATATGAGTCTTTCATAGCGTTGGGTTCGTTCAGCCATGCGCCAATCACGTTTATTTCAGCAAAGTTCATTTTAGAAAGTTGAAAGTTGATGAATCTTGAATGGCGTTCTTGAATTTGTTATTCGTTCTTGAATTGGGTTGAATTGAGAAGTTTCTGAGATCTTTACATCGAGTTTTAGAGTTGTTTTGAGTTAGGTTCATGGGAACATATGTTGGGTATCTGAATCTAAAGTAAAACATAGAAGGATAGTCGAGTTTAGGTAAATTAGGACTGGAAAACAAAGAAAGGAAAAGTCGGGCCAATCGGGGAAGTGGGGTAGCGTCGCAGACCTGCTCCTCAGATTTGAGAAAAATCTGTTCATGTCACGGAGCGGTCACGGACCGTTCTTTCTCAAAAGTTATTTTCACGACCAAATAATTAAATATATCTCTATGTCGCGGACTTGCTTCCAGACAGTGATTTCTTGATATTTTCTCATGTTTAACTATCTAAAAGCACTCCTACACATCATGAGATCTTTCCTATCAGAAATCACAATCCTTGAATCCATAATTCAATTCAAAGAAATTTAAGAATCAAGTCAAGAGAAGTTAAGAGCCAAGTCAAGAGAAGCCCATAGAGTCTTCCAAAAGTCTTTTACAAATGTTTTAACTTTGTTTTAAGACTTGAGTTTTGAGTTGAGTAAAGAGTAAAGTTTGAAGTTCATTTCTTCAAAAGAGTATATCGGGACTATGTATTCCCAAAGAGTAAAATGTTTTCACATTTAAAGAAGAAAGGAAACCTTGATTTCCAAAAGAGACTTTGAACTAGTTTTCAGTTAAAAAGTAATTAATTTCGCATTTAAAGAAAAAATGAATCCTTGATTTCCAAAAGAGCCTTTGAGCTTGTTTTCAGTTAAAGAGTAAATGTTTTCACGTTTGAGCAATAAAGGGAACATCAATTCCAAGAGAGCTTTTATGCTAAGTTTTGAGTAATTATGTCAAACCATAGAAAGAAGATATGTTTTTAAACATATGAGCTGAGTATTTTGGGAGAAGTATTTGGCATCGATATGGGGACGAATTTGAGTTGATAACGCACATATCCATAAACCATATAGCCATCATGGGTAGTAAAGGATCACACTTTGTAGATGACTCCTTAAGTTCTTTTAAGCATAGACTAGTGGATCCACTTAGTTAAGTCATTCTATAGAACGACAAATTATATGACAATTCTGGCAGCGTGGGCAAGACGATGTACCACCACTTAGGCTTATAGTGGTGGTTGTCGGTTAGAGAAACTCCCACAGAAACTATATTAATTTATTATATGAGTAAAGTTGAGTTTGTTATTGCATTTTCTTTAACACACGAAGTTGTTTTCTACTGTTTTAAAGGCTTTCTATTTATTGCATGTGTTTTATTGCTTTATACTGAGTTAAGTTATTCGTGAGTTGAGTAAAGCCAATGTAAGTGTTTCCTTCAGATTCCTTTCAAGCTTATGTTATGGTTAATATTCCCTTCGCATACTCGTACATTTAATATACTGATGCCATTTGGCCTGCATCTTTTAATGATGTAGACACAGGTAACCAGGATCAGCATCCAGCACATCGTTGATTCTAGTTGAGCTTCAGAGTTTGTTGGTGAGCCTCCTTGCTTTCAGAGGATCCCTTTTATTGCTTTCCAGTATTTAGTTCGTTAGGATGTTGTGGGTCTTGGCCCAACATCCATCTCAGTTATTAGAGACTTCATAGATAGATAGTCATTTAGTTCATTTGTCTTTACTTTGTTATTGGCTTATGTTCAAATTTGAGTTGCCATTTTGGCTAAGTTAAATGTTTATTTCTAAAATATTATGATTTTATTTTGAGACTGTTAAGTTATCTTGCATTTGAATTCTTTTCTTAATGCTTAAATTTTTCTGTTGAGTAAGTAAGCCAGGCCAAGGGTTCGCTTGGGGCCCGCAATGGTTCTCGAGTGCCAGTCCCACCCAGGGTGTAGGCTCAGGGAGTGGCAAAACTTCTTAGGAAGTAGAAAGTATTGCATAGTATAGGCTGGGATGGCGTTGAGGGTAGTCTTAGCTAGAGTGACGCGACCAGCAGTAGTCATGAAATTTGTTTTCCAACGGGAGAGCTTTTTCTTCATGTTATCAATGATGTATTGGAAATCTTTGGGCTTTAGCTTATGAATAAGAATAGGGAACCCAAGGTATTTCCCGAATTGAGAAGAGGATGATATTCTCAAAAGGTTTTTGACAAGCTCTTGCGTGTTATCTTCGCAGTAAAGTGAATAAATGGCCTTTGATTTGTTGTGATTTATTTTTTGGACAGAAAGTACACAAAATCATTCATACATCTGGAAATAGTATGTAAGGATTTAGTGGTTCCCTTAGTGATTAAAGTTGAATCATCAGCAAAGAATAGGAGGGAGAATACGGTTCGATGTGTTTATAGTTAGATCGAAACCAACTGGAAAAGGTCCACTTGATGGTGAATATAAACGGAGAGAAGTTCCATGCACATGATAAAGATGTATGGGGACATGGGGTCGCCTTGACTTATTCCCCTAGAGGGAGAGAAGAAAGGAGTTTGGTTACCGTTAACCAAGACAACAATGCTAGAGGTTGTTATATACCTCATAATGAGTTTGCAGATTTTCAGTGGAAACTTGAAGTAAAGTAAAGCTCGGTGGACTAAGGACCATTCGAGCCGGTCAAAGACGTTGTCAAGATCAATTTTTGAGCATTACCACACCCTTTTTGCTTTTACTTCTTTTGAGCTTGTTGAGGTCTAGGACTAATATAGCATTGTCGCTGGCTGTCCGACCCTAAAGAAAACTAGTTTGACAAGGCCTAATGAGGTCCACTAGGTGAGGCTTGATACGATTCACAATAATTTTGGTAATTACCTTACAAATGGTGTTGCAAAGACCGATGGGGCGATAGGTTTTAGGTGGTTTTCATTAGTGAATTTCGGGATAAGGCAAAAGAGAGTATTATTCATGGATGAACGGATGGTTTGATTAGTGAAAACAACATGAAAATACTGAAGGACCGATCCACCCACAATACTCCATTGAGATTGAAAGAAGTGTGGGTGCAGGCCGTCAGGACCTGGAGCCTTAAAAGGTTTGAGGGAAAAGAGGGCTTGTGTGACTTCAAAGTCACTAAGGGGACGGACCAAATTAGAGAGATCGAGCCTATGGAAGCTAAGAGTAGCTGTATGGAATTTAAGCCAATCAGTAGAGGTATGAGTAGTAGTAAAACAAACATTGTAGTAGGCAAGAGTTTGGTCAGTAATTTTTACAGGATCAGTAATCCAATTATCCCCATCATCTTTAAAGTATGCAGTATGATTTTGTCGTCTACGATTCACTACTGAAGAGTGAAAAAACATTTTACTGGCATCCCCGTTCTTCAGCCAGTTAATACGAGATCTATGTTTCCAATAGATTTCTTGGAGTTTGAGTATATCATTGTAGTCTTTCCTAAAAAAAATAATGTCCAGTTGTTGAAGAAAGGGGATTTGGAGGAAGCATTAAAGTTTTGGATGCCTTCTTGTCGAGCAAGGATTCTTTTATTTCCTTAAGAAAATATCCCCAAAGTTTTTTTGCTCCATTAAGTAGCTTTAGATGTAAAACAAGGAATAGCTTTTTGATAGGTTTTATTTTTCCAACTATTCTCTACTAAAGTATTGAATTGGGGGTAATCTATACAAAACTTTTCTAACCTAAAATGATTGTTATTCTTCATCGCATCAGAGTTTTTTTAGAGTAATTAGTAATGGATTGTGTTCCGAGTGAGTCTTGGGAAGATGATTAATCTGGGAATTAGGCCAAAGGTTGAGCAAACTATTGTTACTAAAAGCTCTATTGAGCCGCTCAGGAATCAAAGACTTATATTTTTTCCTGTGATTGGACCAAGTATAGCGGGCTCCTTTAAAACCTAGGTCGATTAGTTTACAATGATTAATACAAGACCAGAAGTGAGAGATTTTATTTACATTAAAGGATCTACCACCCCATTTGTCATAATGTGTGAGAATTTCGTTAAAATCTCCCACTACAAGCCAAGGTCCGTCAAAAGTGTTTGCAATGGAATTAAGGCTATTCCAAAGATTCGTATGTTGAGGGTGGTTAGTGCTCGCAAAAATAGTAGAGAACCACCAAGTGTAGTATTAAGGAATTACCTGGATCAAGCCATGTATCTCCTAGGGGGTTTGACGTTTCCTAGTGATAGTGACGATGTTGTAGTTCCAGAGAAGCATGATTCCACCTGATCTGCCATGTGTTGGGGTTTCCCAGTAGTCATCAAATTCAAATTCACTGACCGTGCTATGATGTTTAGCCATTTTGTCTACTTGTGGCAACCATTCAGGGGGTTATGTCTTCTAACAATCTCTTTGAATTTTCTGTTGAAATTATCATTGTTAACTCCACAGCTGTTCCAAACAATAATGCTAGTGGGATGAGTCATGGGAGAGAAGAAAAGGGGCGGAATTTCAGTATTTCCTGACCTGGGGTTCAAATGGGTTCACATGGTCGGGGTCATCACTACCGCATACTTGGTGAGGGCGTTGTTTAACACTGGCATGAGATTGAAGGAGAACTGTGTTAGGTTGAGTAGGCAGTTGTGAATGTACTTTTTGTCCTCTTCCTCTGGGAATATCATAAGGGTTGATCTTTTGAAGTTTGATATTTTAGTGAACGAGCTGATCCTTCTAAGTGGAGGGGCACTTTCCTATTCTAGGTCTTGAGGAACTTGCGTAAATTGGCTCCCTGGGTTGGTATCAAGAATGGGGGGTGAGGAATCGGGACTGGCAGCCCAGGAAAAAGCAGTGGGTTGTTGTGATTGAGCTCTTGCGGAGTGAAGAAAGGGGTTTGTGCTAGGTTGCTCATATTTGGGTATGGATTGAGATGGTCTGGGAGGTTCCACAGTGTCTGCATTGTTTGGATGAAGGCATGTATTGCTGGTGCTAGGGGGTCCCTGTAGGCTCATCTCTACCCATGATTGAGTTTGGTGCATGGGGTGGACTGGTTGGGTCGCAAATACCGAAAGAGTATTTGTGGAACGAGTTAGCGAGGACAAGTGGATTGGCTGGCAGATGGAAGGATAGTTCCTGAACATCTTCGGAAGAGATGGAACTGTTAATAAGATGAGGGGAGGTAGAGTGAGTTTGGGACTGTGATGATTGGAGATCTTTATAGGCAGATATGCATTGTTGTGCATTGGTCAGATTTTGGATATAGAGTTTAGGGGAAATATTTCCTGAATGAATTTCTATACAAGTTTCTATTGCCACTTGTCCAGTGGAGTTTGCCAAGTGTTGAGGGTTGTAGTTACTTGGAGAAGCAGGTTTTGTATCCATTCCAGCCCTAGTGGTTTTGGGGTGGTTTGTGAAAATTATGGGCCCAAAGGGAGAAGACAGTTTATTTGGGTTTCGCTGGGAGTATCCACATGGCAAGGGGCGGAAGTTTGTTCAAGTAATTGCAATGAAGGAGGACATGAGTTGGAGTTAATGTTGTTGGTGCTACTCAAGTTTTCATAAAGCATGTCAGCGTCTTCAGAGGGGGGGGGGGGGAAAGGGAATGTCGTTTAAGGATCCCAGAACATTGAATTTATTGGAGTAATAAAGGGGTAGTTCCTGAGACTGAGTCTTTCCCATAGGATTGGGCATTATAGTCGTAGTGGTAGTAGTAACTTCATTAATGGACTGATTACCTGAAGGACTCGTATATCCACTTTGTGATTTAGAGGACAATTTTTGAGAACTGAGAAACTTACCGGAATTTGCCCCCTAGTTTTGACATTAATACTTGATGAACTTGGAGTTGGTTGGTCTGATTAAACCCTTGGAAGGTTCTGACCCTATTCGCGCCACTTCCCGTAAATAAATTTGACTGTTTGCCATTCGTCCATAATTTTCTTTGAAGTATTGACCTCTTGCGCATTCATTATCTTCCGAGTAATTTGTTTGCAAGTTGGCTTTATGGTACAAACATGATTTTTGTGTATCGCCAAGCCTGCCGCAGTTCGTACATAAAAAACCTTCGTGTTCGTAGATGATGGCTTTTTTATGTTGTCCAATTTGTATGTAACTTTGGACTGGTTCCTCCAGGGGAATCTGGACGCATAGTCAAGCATACACGCCACATAGAGTAGAGCTGGTGCAAGCATCAACTTTGAGAAGTTTTCCGATGGAGTTCCCAATTTGTTGTAGTAAAAGTCCGTCATAGAATTATGTGGGTAAATGAGGGAGTCTTACCCACACTGCAGGGAATTTTGGCGAAATTTATCAAGAACAAAATTTGGTTCCCATCATTCGATAGACAGGAAATGTCCGTTGATGAACCAAGGACCGCCTTGGAAGGCTTGATTCATGTTTTCTTCCATTGTCAATTTTATTGTGTAATAGTCTAGGCCCAAGTCTATGAGAGGAAAGTTTCCAATGGATTCCATAAGGATTGTATTTTTTTTCTCGTAGGTATTGGTGGGAGATGCGTCTTTCGAGGAGTTTAACGATGAGAGAGTATTTGCAAGGTGCATGCAGCTGTTCTTTCTCCTATTTGGATAAGGAGATGGTTTTAATACCATAGGTTATCCCTGGCAGCTCCGTAAGATCACTTGAAAGGGGCTCATCTAAGAAATTATTGCACTTTTCCATATTTAAGTCAGCCATGTTCTCTTTGGCCAATAGTTTTGCCTTAATACTTTCCCCCACGGGTGTGAAACTTGGCATATCTGGGGGTTTTTGAGCGATATGGAGGTTGGAGGTTGCTACAGAAGTTGAAGGTGCTTCCAGTAGCATATCTCGGGAGAACAATTGTCTTTGAAAATTTCTTAATTGAATCAACTTTTGTCAAAATAGTATTATTTATTTAATATAGTAGTGGAAAAGTTTTTCTTGATTTAGAGATTGTTTAAGCAAATGTAATGTCGCCATGGAGTTATCATCTAAGAGTTTGTTTATATTTTGATTATTTAGTTTCTATTATGGTTAGTATTAATCAAAAAATAAATTGGCTGATGAAGAAATTACCGTTGATTTCGAAGGTCTCCGATGTTATAAGACGGGTTTTTTATTTTGAAGTTATTATTTTATTCATATTTATTTAGTACTAACACTTTTACTAAGTGTCTTTATAGGTACCCAGAGTTGCTTCCCATTGAAGCCATTCGAATAAAATTCAAATTATATCGTGTATATCAATGTTAGGCAAACTTTAGGCCGTGTCTCATATTATTATTTTATTTTATTTCTTGTGCATATTGCATGCTTATTATAGTTGTATATTATTTTTATATCCTCCTCAATTTGAAAAAAAAAATTCAGTCGCGACCCACTATTGTCGATTTTGAAAGATGCCTAAAACCTTCCTTTCAGAATAACTTGACTTCTTACCTAGAATCTATTAGTTTCGTACACATTCTTTTTTGTTAATTAATTAATTTGTTTCCTAAAATTAGTTGGTGACTCCTTTAAAACTCTTTTTTCTTAAAATTCCTTTAAAAAAAAGAGAAAAACAATTGCAGAAAAAGTTTGAAAAAAAATGTTGCAATGAAACATGTGCATGGATAAAAGAAAAGAGGTGTCTAATGAATCATGCTTAAAACAACTTAGGGTGGATTGTGAAAATACAAAAGAGTGAAAGAAAAGGAGAAGAAGTGAAATGCAAGTCATGCTACAAGAAAGTAGAAGTCACTATGCCAAAATGATCATACCTTTACCCTCAGCCCTGTTACAAGCCATGAAAGGCCTTAGTGATCTAGATTGAATTTCATGTCATATTGATTGGAAAATACGGACAAACATATGGGTTGAATCATGCATGTTATCTTTGAGAGTGTGAGAGTTGATATTGATTCCTTAATTCTTAAATTTTGATGAGCTTTTTGTGGGCAAGGAATCATTCTTTATGTGAGGTCGTTCAAATACTTTTGTTGAGCTTGAATTTGCATTTGAAGCAAGCATTGTGAGCTTGATTTCTATTTGATGATGACTAGTCACAGTTTGAAACTTGTAGTGCACAATTGAACATTGCATGAGTAGATTGAACTTTTGTGTGCATTCATTATAAGTCTTGAGTAGCTTATTTGTAGACATCTCTGTTGAACTGATTGATCTTGTGATTTACATGAGGACAAGACAAAGTATAGGTTGGGGGATGTTTATGAGTATGGGATTTCGACTCATTTAGGGCTTGATATTCAAAGTTTTACTGTCCTGAATGCCTATTTTATGCTCTAAATTGTTGTTAAAATGTTAATTTGAAGAAATGAAGGCAAAAGTTCAAGGCAAGGGCATTAAGGGTAAAATGGAGCGAAAAAGCTAACGAAGTTGAAGGAAAGCAAGGATTGTACTCGCCAAAAGTTCTAGTAGGCCAGCCCATGGACAGAACAAACTTGGCGAACAGAATTGATGGTTTCGCGACGTGCCGATTGGATCGGCGAGCTCAGCCTTGATCGCCTAAAGTTACAACAAAGAAAGTGTAAAAAGCAAAGTCAAGAAGGTGATTGAAGGAGTACTTGGCGCATCACCGAATAGGTCGGCAAAGCCTTACTTACTTCACCGAGTGACTCAGATGCTGAAATTCTGGGAGTGTATAAATGAAATTTTGAAGAGAAGAAAAACAATTCCCACAGTGTCTAGATTCTCTCTTTTGAGATTTTTTTACCTTTCTTGCTCAGCCGGCTTATGATGCCTACTGAATACGTTTGTTTTGGTACTCATTATACACTCTCCCTCTTTTCATGATGCATATCCTAGTACCAGCTAGCATTGGTGATCGTTCATGTCATATTTTAAAACTTATAGATATTAGAGACGAGGGCTCACACTTGGCATCCTTGACCAACTCGTCTCCTTCTGTACTTATGCTAACTAGTCTTTTGCCTTTGAGACAGCTTGTTGTGGTCCACCTTTGGGGCATGTACTTGTTCATACTAGGCTGCTCTATACTCATGACTTTCAAGTTCTAGGAGGTTTTCTATTGTATAAAGTTTTAATTTGTTGTTGTTCTTGTTTTTAGTGGTATTTTCTATTTAGTTCTACTTTTCTGCTAATTATGTGTCATTCTGGGTTACGGATTTGCTTACCTACTAGTGAATAATAGTAGGTGCCATCATGACTCTAGGAATTGGGTCATGACAAGTTGGTATTAGAGCCCCAAGTTCACCGGTCTCACTTGTACATACCTAATTCCTAATATAATCCTGTGGATCGGTGAAGAGATGTCTGTATCCTATCCTTTGGAGGCTACATGGTGTCCTTAGGAAATAATTCCTTGTGTATCCCTTTCGTGCAGCGTGTGTTATTAAATTCTTGAAATCTCAGTTGTTTCACTCTTTTCGCTGAATCACTCCTACATGCCGGGCGGCGGCTCAGGGTAGTGGTCAACCTCCCTTTTCTAGTAAAGCTACAACACCACCCCTGATAGAGACCAGGGTCGGGGCCTATAGAGGATCCTCTAACAACACATGTTCTAGATCAATTGGTGGGGCTGGGACCAGCTCAGCCACCACCCGAACCAGTTATGGTTCTAGTTCTTCAAGTAAAAATTTCTCAGCTTCTAGTTGTGCTTGTGGGCATGTAGCAGGCTCTAGTTATAGCACGAACACCTGCACCAGTACTAGAAACTAGTCCACAGGATCAGCCTGCAATAAAGGAACCTAGGCGGTACAATGTGCATGTGTATTGACTATAGGTAATTATATGGTGAAAGTGAAGAACAGTTACACCATATATAGGATAGATGATCTGTTTGACCAGTTTCAAGGTGCGATTGTGTTTTCAAATATGGATCTAAGGTCCGGGTACAATGATCTTAGTATTGGCGCAACGGACGTCCCTAAGACAACATTTAATTGTCCCTCTCCTATAAGGTATGAAAACCTAATGAAGGAAACGTCATTTACAAAACTTTACTTAATTTATTGCCTTTTCTGTTGCACAGCAACCAATACATTTTCTTCAATATTTTCTCATTTCCGCAAATCTCAGTTTGATAGCTTTGTTTGTGCTAACTAGTTTTTAGTGGTTTTATTAATGACACCGGGAGACACACCATCAAACAATATGTGGGTCGGTAATATTACCCTTGACGTTACCGATGTTGGACTAATGTCTATGTTCTTGAACATTGGCCTCATAGATAGCATAACCACATATATATCTCATTGGTTCATATTTATTGATTTTAGAAAAATTAACGACCCTAAGGTAGCTAAGAACATGTTCCAATGATCCTTCTTTCATGGCTATCCTCTTAGGATCGAATTCACTAAGCTGGTGATTCTTCGTTGTTTGGTTCAAATGGATTTTTATTGTTTCTTCATAAATATTTTTGAGTTGCTTTTGTCAAGGACAAATAATTATGAAGAAACAATAAAAATCCATCTATTCAAAGAAGGAAGAAACAAAGATAAACCATAACACAAACTGACTTAGCGAATTTGATGTTAAGATGATTTCCATGAGAGAAGGATCCTTGTAGCGCATCTTTTGCCTCCTTGGAGTCGTTGATTTTTCTAAAATGGATAAATCCACTCCCGCGAGAGGTATATGTCATTACACTGTCATGCAGGCCACAGTTTTGGAACAAATACATTAGGTCAACATCGATAATGTCATGACCAAGATTAACCACCCATAGACTATTGTTTGATGGGATTTCTCTCGGCGCCATTAATAAAACCCTAGAAAACTACTCAACACAAACAAAACAATCAGACTAAGATTTGGGTAAATGAGAAAAGTGGGGAGATAATTTGTTGATTACGGCGAACAAGAAAAGACAATTAAATAAGTGAAGTTTTGTAAATGACATAACCTTATTTATGTTTCATATCTTATGGAGAAGGACAATATGTGTGGATTCTAAAGATAGAATTATACGAATCCAAATTTATAACTGGTCATATCTACTTCAGTTATATCGATAAATAGACAAATTTAACACTCTTGTTTATGTGTGTTTTCTTCTCTATTCAAGACAATAGTTTCTTCATAAGTTGTTCTCTTTGTTTAGAATAAGAATCTTCTTTCTATATTCTGCTCTTTTTTTTTATTATCACAGAACTAGTTTGGGTAGTTTACTTTTATTGTAAATGTGTAGAGAAAGGTAATGTCCCGACCTGAGCCTACACCCTGGAGGTGGCTGGCACTCGAGAACCATTGTTGGTCCCCAAGCGAACCCTCATCCTGGCTGACTACAAGCAGAAGACTAACTCAAACATACAAAGCTGAAAAACATAATAAAATTCAGTGAAACTCAAGTAATTAACTTAGAATATGATCCTATATTCAACTAGCCAAAACTAGGCAACTCAAGTCTTTAAAACATTTAACAAGATAAATGAAGAGACTTCTGAAACTCTAATATCTATCTACGATTCCTCTAAATTACAAAGATGGAAGTCGAGACAAGACCCACAACATCCTTACAAAACTGAAAAGTAAATAAAATCCCCCCAAAGCAAAGAGGCTCACCTAGATATCTCGAACTCCATGTGGTATAAATGAAACTTATGTTGATGACCCTGAATACCTATATCTGCATCGTGAAACGATGCATACAAAATGGCTCAGTACGTGGAATGTACAATCATGTAAAGGAATTCTAAAGCATAAACATCAACTTGAACTTGATAAAAAGGAAACATACTTACCTCATCTCAACTCACTCCTGCTAAACTCAACTCAAGAATACGAAACATAGTTCAACTCAATGATAAGATATTCAACTCAGTGAGATAAAGCTAAAATCAATGATAATATATTCAACTTAGAGGTACTCAGCTAAAAATATTCAACTCAAGATAAAGCAACAATAAAAGGTGTGATATATGGAATGTTTTTAAAACAATATATAGCAACTCAATGCATTGAAGAATACAATAACAACTCATATTGTATATAAAAATATAATATAACCCTGTGGGAGTTTCTCTACCCGACAACCAGCACTATGACCTATGTGATGATACAACGTCTCGCCCACGCTGCCAGAACTTCCCTATACCTTGTTGGGGTATAGAACCTCTCAACTAAGTGGATCCACTAGTCTATGCTAAAAAGCATTAAGGAATCATTTAAAAAGTATGGCCCTTTCAAACCCACGTTGGCTAAATGGCTTATGGGGGTTGTGAGTTATCTGGACTCTCCCCCATATTAGTGCTCAATACTACTCCCAAGTATAACTAGCTCATATGTTTAAAACCACAACTCTTTATGTGTTTTGAAATTATTACTCAAAAATCTTTCTCTTAAAAGAGATGGTACTCAAATTGATCAAAACTCTTTTGGAAAACTCAGTTTTCTCTCATCTTAAATGTGAAAACATTTACCTTTGGGAATACTTAGTTCCCATATATCATTTTAAAGAAAATGAACTCCGCTTTACTCTTCCTCAACTTAGTGCTCAAGTCTTTAAAACAAGTTTTAAAACAATTTATGAAAAGACTTCTTAAAATAGGGTTCATGCCGAATTATGGACGTGAATGACTCAATTCAAGATTTTCAATAACCATGCATATAACTCAATACTCGGAACTCAACAACTCCAAAACAGAAGGAGTCAATAATAATACCCTTCTCAAGAATGCTCGACTCGGAGGGTTCATGTAGAATTATGGGCATGAACTACTCAACTCAAGGACTAAATGATACTTCGCATCTGAAGATTGATCGACCCATAGTGTTCATGCAAAATTATGGGCATGAACTACTCAACTCAAGGACTAAATGATACTTCTCATCTCAAGACTGCTCGACTCATAAGATTCATGCGGAATTATGGGCCTGAACAACTCAACTCAAGGACCTTCATAGGTAACATGTATTAGTCCCATTGATTAGGAATATAATTCCAAAATGATTAGGAACTCAATACTCAATACTTGGAACTTAAAGATACTACTCCTCTCAAAGATACTCAACTGATGGAGTTCATGCGGAATTTATGGGCATGAACGACTCGACTCAAGGTTCTAAATAATAATATGGAACTCATGTATACGACTCTTCTCATTCTCATACTTACTTCCTCAAAACACAATTTAAAATTCAAGTGTTGGCTTTGTAAAACTTCCCAAGATTTATAACTTAAAATAGGATTCATGTTGAATTATATACATGAACAAGTCAACTCAAGGATCTCAATAAAAATGTAGAAACTCAATACTTAGGAATATAATTTTTAAAAGAATCGAGAATTCAAGAACTCAAAATCAACTTAGTTCAAGAATACTCAAATCTAGAGGTAGAAACCTAGATTTCTCTTTTACTGATTTGAAATAAGATGTAGGGCATGAGGACGAACTAGTCCAACACTATGATAGCCTTACATACCTGGAAGAACAAGGTTCTTGAAGAATCTTGAAGAAGAACTTGATTATAAGTCTTGAAACCCTAGCTTGAAGGTAAACGATCATGAAAACATTTCTTGAGATTATTGAATTAGTTTCTTGAAATCTCTATGGACAATAATTATGATTTTCATTTGTGAGTCATAATTGTATAGAGGATCTGAATTGAAAAAAATTGAATTCTCGGAGAAAGACTTACCTTGAAGAAGAATCTTGAAAAAGATTGAAAGAATCTTGCATGCAGTCTTCTACTTTAATTTTTCCTTACGGTTTTACCCTAGGGTTTGAGAGAGAAGAGAATGTTGGATTATAAGATGAAAATCTGATTGTTTTGAGCATTTACTTTGTCAAGAAATTCATTTAGGTTTTTCTTGGAGGTAAAAAAACAAAAACAACCCTTTTTAATGTTTTCCCGTCAGTGTAATTCGTAACAACACTGTATAGGTTACGTAAATAGTCATAACTTTTTTCTCAAAAATTGGATTGACGTGATATTGGTGGCGTTGGAAGGTAGATTTGAATAACTTTAATTAAATAAGTTATGGCTCAGGTAATCTTTATATTCTAAGAGATATGGTCGTTTGAAGTTGGCTCAAGTAGAATCTATATCAAAACTTAATCAAGAACTCATCAAGAAATTAAATTGTTCAATATTTATGTATAGATTCGCAAAAGAAACTCATGATTGGCATGTGGGTGAACGAACCCAACACTATGAAAGTTTACATACCTCTTAGGGATCAAACCCATGGAAAAAATCCGCAACAAAACTCTAGAACCTCGATGAACGTCTTGATTGTTTCCTCTTTTCTCCTCTTTTCTCTTCTTTTCTCTGATTGAACTCTCAACTATAACACTAGGGGTATATTAGGATTATAAAACTGAACTTAATAGGATTATACCCTTAAAACCTTACTAAAAACGAACTTAATCTGTTTGGGTAAGGAAAAGACCAAAATAGCCCTCACTATTTGCGGGTAACTTTCCTTATTTGGACAGCCCGACTTCAAACGGGGATATCTCTCTCATACGAGCTCGAAAATTAGCAAACTCGGTGGCGTTAGAAAGATAATTCAAATACCTTTCATTCGATACCTTGTACTTCACCTAACTCATCGAGTACCGAAGGTTATGATAGTTCAAAGTTAAGCCAAAACTCATAACTTAAGCATTACTTGCAAAATTTCTGATTTCCTATTTCCAATTTAGTTCTTTTTGGAACTCAAGGTGCTACCTCCAATGACCTTAACACTTAAGAAAATTTTAAATTTCTTGGTAAAATCCTACTCACTACGAAGGGTGGTTCAAGTCTTAGGTCAAAAAATTTCTGGGGTGTTACAGGTAATCACTTCCTATGCATGATAGGAAAGCACAATGTTGACGATTTCACAAACAAATTTTAACAAATACTTGACGACAAACAAAACAAATCCATTTAAATGAAATAAAGAAAAAATATAAAAACAAAAATACAAACCGGCTTTGTGAATTATATCTAAAGTGAAAATTCATGAAAATATATCCTCGAAGGGAGAGTTTAGCCTCCTTAGAGTTGTTTATGTTACTGAAATAGAAAAAGCCAAACATGTGAGAGGAATATGAGGTTATGCTATCAAGTAGGCCTTACATCTTGAAGAGAGACATTAAATTTTGATTGGTGAAGTCATGGGCTAGATAACCCAGCAATAGATTCTTTGTTTGTGTTTCTCCCAACATCACCATTATGATAACCCTATAAAGCTATTCAACATAAAAATTTAAAAATAGAACACAAAAATATATATTCGAGATTCGAGTAAACAAGAAAAGAGAGAAGACATATTGTTGATTGCACTGGAGAAGAAGAGCCAATTCAGTAAGTAAAGCTTTGTGAATGTTGTTACTTTATGTTTTATAGAAGAAGAGGCGATAGTTTCAAATAGAGGATTATGTGAATCTAAATTTATAAGTGGTCACATCTGCTTAGATTATATAGCTCTATAAAGTAATTTCAAGGCATGTGTGGTGCACGTGTTTCCTATTTATTTTATTTAGATTCGTTAGAATGATTAAATTCTATGAGAACATGTACTGCAAAGTCATAAATGAAATTGAGTTATGGTGTTCCAAGTCACATTTTTTAAATCCCTCATCAAAAGGAAATTACTCCTTTATTTGGTCTGCAAAAAGGAAAGACCGGATAAGAAATGTTGTTGATCTAGGAAAGGTATAAGGAACCCCTGGATCCCATGGTTCTAATACAGTCGCTTTTATTAACTCTTACTTTACTTAAATTAATCTTGCATAAATTGTTTGCATAGGTTTCATTTAAATTGTTGAATTTAATTAGTCTTAACTAAGACACAAAGTTGTGACTCAACTCCTCTATACATTTTTCAAGGCGCGTAAACGTGACCTCCACTCATGTACCAAACCTAGGATTGAGTGTACTCCTTTTTTGAATCAAAGAACCTTTATAGTTTTTAAGAGGATTCTGATCAACATGCATAAATGCGATCTCACCATTTTGTTTTCTTGTGTATATCTATGACGTAAAATTGTTACCTTAATTAAGACGATAGAATATGTACACTTTCCCTAGCTCTTACAACATGAAGCAATTACTTTACTAAGACGGGGACAATTATTTGTCCATCCCTCATATTAATTAGTAACTAGTCCTCGAAATATGTGTTGCACGTTTATCCCAAAATTTTAATCGAAACATATCGTACATGATAAATTTGGTAGAATATATTATAGGACATTATTATCAAAAAATAAAAGAATGCAATATTTACCTTGGAAAGAGCAGACAATTTAAAACAACAATTTAGGAACAAAGAAAAGCTCGTAATTCCTTAATCTTGCTCTCTTTCTCCCTTGACAAACTAATTCTATATTTTATAACTTTATTCAGGCATAAAACAAACCATAGAATTTATAATATCAGGCAGATCATATAAGTGATCATGTTTCTGTCAATTTTGTCACACAGAATAGAAAGGAATTGACTAATTGATTATTCAACTAAGAACTTGAAGGACAACCCTTTATCAGATATCACTGCTACATTGAAAAACACTATTATAAACCCTAAAAGTAGTTTTCTATTTCGCATAACAAACAACAAAGTGTTATCTCATAAAATTTACATAGAATATAAAAAAGCATCACAATTTTACTTAATTATTTGACGAAAAAATGAGCAAAGAAAATGTTGAACTAACAAATCGAGGGTAAATTGTTACATAGCTGCTTAATTTGTATCATTCGGTGATGAAAGTTTTGATATCTATTTATATTAGATGTTTAATGAACAAAATTCAATATAAGTCCATCATTAGTTGATTGAAACAAAATGATGGAAAACAAAAGGTTTGACAACATCTAGGAATTATTTAATATTTAATAGGATTTCATTAAGTTGCATAAATATTAACTATTCTTTAAATTGCCATTATTCTTCCGATATATGAAAAGTTTTGCCATGTAATTGACCAATATCATTCTTATTATCAGTTCAAACTAAATGCATGCAGTTAATATATTTTAACTTATATATTAATATGATTACTTTATTACTCTCCAGCTTGCAATAAAGTTAGGAGGTGAAAAGGTTTTCGAAACATTTTTATTAATTAATATTTAACTTATTCGATAGTTTATAAAATTTTAAATTAGAATAGGGGTAAAATGGTATTTCAACTTTATCTTTGTGTCTTTCCTCTTTTAGTATAATATGATATGATATCATATGATTAATTAAATTTATATATAATTCTAACACTGTTTTGGTTCTGTAGTCGACTACATCAGGGCTGCAAAAAGAAAAATGTCAGCACTTTAAACTAGTTGAAAAAATACACACAAAATATTGAACTTATACAAGAATTTTACATACTCTGCTAATCCAAAGAAAGATCGAACATGCATATATATTCTTTCCATGACTATATATGGTGTGGCATTATCGCCAAGAATGGAACAGTGTGTCGTGCTTTCAGTGTTCCCATCGGAGAAAGTATAGAATCTGAGATGGAAGTATGATTTGACAGAATTTCTTATGAAAGTAATTCCAAAAAAATTTCAGTAGATGATGTTAGCATAGAATATATGCATCTTTGATCTTTCTTTAATTCACACAATATATATAATTCTTATATAAGTTAAATATTTTGTATGGACTTTTTTAGCTACATTCAAGTGCTTATATTTTTCTTTTTTGTAGCCCTGATGTAGTCAACAACTACGACGGAATGGGGTTAGACAAGTGGACTAAACACTATTAAGATGTTGTTGTCGGGTTCATCATTATATTTTTATTGCCAGAGATACAATAAAGATTTTACCTCATACGCAATGTTTTTGAGGTACTTGAGTTCAAGAGATCGTGTTGGGGTTGCAAAACTTAATGATGGAACCAACAGTTCTTGGTGCCACCTTCAGACTTCATTAGGAAGGTTTTATAATAGTTGATGGTCTGGCATGTATTTATGATTTTGTTCTAAAGTCTGCACCTCATACACTTAGTGGGACATCCTTGCCACTATAGTCTTATCAACCTCGATACGTGGATGCACTAGAGATAACACCCTCTCGGGTTTCCAAAAAAGGTCCTTTTTAACAGATGAACTTGTTACAAGTCTAGGTAATTTTCAGCCATCAAGTAGTGGTGAAGGAACTGCAGAAGTGTCTGCTTCTATGCCTACGTCAGATGGTACTGTTGTGCCATAGTCTTGGAGATATGTTGATCGACAATTTTACTTTGGAAGACTTCAAGATACTGGGATAGCTCATGGCACCAAATGTTTTAGTGTATTCGTTATTGAAGAAGTCTCTTTTACTTAATTTTGGAATTCCATTTTCTCATGGTTTAACTTCCTCTTTTCTTCTGGTTTCCTAAATTCTTGTTTGATAATCACGTCTCACTTTTATTATTTATCTTTTTATTATTTTGTATACATTTTTTCGATTAACCCTCATGATACGTAGGACTTATTTAAGGGGAAAATGCTCCCAACTAGAAATTTCTATGGTCTTAGGGCACTAGAACTCTAATTAAGGGTGGAAAAAAAATACATCTATCCCTTAACAAGATGAATCCATAATATCTCGAACTTGGAAAAGTGTTTGAGGGTCCACAAATATCTTGAAGTAAATTTATATTCTGAAATTCTAAGAATTGTTTTTGGATTTGTTCAAGCATAAAAAGGTCTAACAGAGTGTTCTTACTATGGAAATTGTTTAAGTCCCAAATACTATCTATCTCAAAGCCTGGTTAACACTTCTTGTTTTGTACCTCTACATTTCAACTTATCTGGCATGATTTTTTTACACTCCCCTTAAGAAACATCCATGAGAAGGGATTTTTGACACTTTTATCCTTATTAATGTCTTGAGATCATTTCACTTCATTGAATGTCTCTCTCTATATATGTCATCTTTTATTATTGACACATACGAAAAGAAGCATATGCGTCATCTTTTTACCTGGTTTTTATTTTTGGTTATCTCTAATTCTGCTTAGCGAATTCGATGCTAAGAGGAGTTCCATGTAAGAAGCATCCTTGCAGTGTGTCTTTAGCCTTCTTGGAGTCATTGATGTTTCTAAAATTGATAAATCCAAACCCGCTATCAAGCGGATCAATGTCTTGGAACAAAGACATATAAGGGCAACTACGATAATCTTAGGGGAAATATTACGAACCAAAAGAAGATTGTTTGATATTGTTTCTCTCGGCGCCATCAATAAAACCCTAGAAAACTACTCAACACAAACAAAACTATTAGACTAACATTTGTGCAAATGAGAAAAGAGAGGAGATAATTTATTGATTGCGGTGGAGAAGAAAAGGCAATTAATATGTTAAGTTTTGTAAATAACACTTCCTTCTATAGGTTTTCATATCTTACGGGAGTAGGACAATAGACGTCGATTGTAAATATAGGATTATGCGAATCAAAATTTTTTACTAGTTATATGTGCTTCAATTATATCAATAAATGGACAGATTAACCCTTTAATTGATGCTTGCGTTCTTTTTTATTCATATAATGGTGGTATTAATCTTGAAAGAATTCAACCCATCGATCTTAAGAAAAGGAGAAGAAAATGTGACTAAAAGAGGAGTATATCAACGATACATAACTTGAAAGAGCTTGAAGGAAAAATATGGAAACTGAGTGCTTCAAGTTGAGGGTCATAAAGTTTCAGCAAGAGGTACGAGTTTGAGGTCCGGAGAGACCATATTAAACCATAAAGTTAAAGATAGTGCGCCAAATGGGAAAATATAAATTTCTATGGCCCACTTAATTATATTTTTGCTTAATAGTTAAAATAAGTTAAATACTAAGACTGTATGGGGAAGTTAACTAGTAGTTTTAAACTACCCATAGTGATGAGAAAATTACCTAGTAACTTCAAACTACCAATAAAAATGGGGAAGTTACCTTGTTGTTTTAAAACTACCCATACTCACTACTAACAATGATAGAACATGGGAATAACGTCTCAAACTCTCTAGACTAAAAAGGGTCCTTTCTTTGCCATTAAGTTTAATCTTTTCCCTCAAAACTATTCTAAAAGTGTAATACAAGGGAGAGAAACAACTTCTAAATATCAATTAAGAGAAGACTTCAGCTCAATTCAAGTCATGATTCTCGAAGAACACTATAGCTTATTCGAGTATATATTCTTGATTGAATTACTATAGTTATTAATTGTATGTGAAAATGATGTAGTTCTATGGTCGGGAATAATTGCTAGGATTTATGAATAATTAGATCGTTTATGCTTTTACAATCTTTTAAATCCTAACATCTCGCAGACACACTGACTGCAGGATGGGACTCATATAGTGGATGCTAGAAAAATTGTATCTTCTTTTACTTTAATCTTTGTATTTGTGCTTTTTCCATTACTAATATCTCAAGCTACACATGTTTCGTTTTTGCAAAACATACAAATATCCAATAATGGTTGTTGATGCTACAAGCAAATTAGTTTTTTTCTCGAGTGATCATAAAGTGACATAAATAACTGATGATTCATATTGTCTACCAACTTAATTTTCTTGGAAATTAAACAAAGATTGCTGGGATTTATATGCTTTACGTGGAGAGATGTTGCCTTTAATTTCCATGAGATTTTCTTGTAACTTACACCCAATGATGAGTATAAATCATTGGTAACGAGTAACAAAAAGATTAGGCTATATTTCCATTTCCATTCCCAGATGAAAAACAATTGGACTAGAATTGGTGGGGTACGCCAGGCCTAGGCTGTAGTGCAACACCTAGGAGAGACGCAAAGCCCCATATACCAAGTTATTTGGATGGACCCTCCCCCTTAAAAAATAAGTTAATATCACGTGAACCGATGGACCACATATCAAATATTAAACTAATAAGAATAGATACTACACTTCATCTTAGCCAAAAGACCAAGAAAGGTAAGCCTTAACAGGTTAACATGCATCCATTTATGTAGCAGCTTTCAGCTGTCTACGAATTAGCTTAGTCCGATGTGGAAAAAGGAAATTGTGTATGCTTCATAGATATCAGCTGCTGCCTCAAATTGAAATAAAATCCTGATTATTCAGATGTTCAAACCATTACATTGCTAATACTTTCTAACACGAAATTTTGAAAAATAATCAACCATTACATTGCCAGTATTTTTCATGGTTTCTAAAAATAGTTATTTTAAATTATTTCTCATTGTAGAAGCGCACGACAAAATTGAGTATATTTTTTCATTTTATGTATTTGTTCTTTAAGACTACAAACAACTCAATTATGTAAAGACGACACATAAATTTATAACATTCAATGAAGAGAAATGCTATCTCAAGACATAAATAAGGATAAAATAGTCAAAAATAATTTCTCATGGATGGTTCTTAAGTTGTGTAAAAAAATCACGCGAGATAATTTGACATGTACGGGGTACAAAGAATAATAGTTATCTAGGCTTCGAGATAGATAGTATTGGGACAAGGCACTTTCCGAAATAAGAACACTATGTTTCACCCTTAATAAGAGGTCTCGAGCCCTAAGACCATAGAAATTCCTAGTGGGTGCATTTTATCTTTAATACGTCCTACACATTGTGAAGATTAATCGAACCAATGAGTACAAAATACTAAATGGTTAAACAAGAATTAAGGAAACAAAAAGAAAACAGAGACAACAGAAAGTTAAACCAAGAGAAAATTGAATTCCAAAATTCAATACAGAACAACACTAAAATGTCTATTGCCATGAGCTATACCAGCATCTTCATGTCTTCCAAGATAGAGCTACCTATCAACATATCTCCTAGACTGTGGCGCAACAATAACATCCCATGCATGCATACTAGCAGATGCTCCTGCAATTTCTAGCACACTACTTGATGGCTGAAAATTACATAAACTTGTAATAAGGTCGTTTGTTAAAAAGGACCTTGCTTGGGAAACCTGAGAGGATGTTATCTCCTATGCATCCAGGTATCGAGGTAGATAAGACTTTGGTGGTAAGGACATGCCACTAGGTGCAAACTTTAGAACAATACCATAAGGACATGCCCGACCATCAATTTTCAAAACCTTCCTAATGAAGTCTGACGGTGCCACCAAGAACATGTTGGTGCAATCACCAAGTTTCACACCCCCTACGCGATCTCTTGAACAGAAGTAGCTCAAAAAATGGTTAACCTAGCAACAACCTCTGAATAGTGTTTAGTCAAATTGTCAAACCCCGTTTAGGTTGAGCAATTGATTACATCGGGGCTGCAAAAAGAAAAGTTTCAGCACTTGAATGTAGCTAAAGAGATCCATACAAAATATTTAACCTTTATAAGAATTATTTATACTGTGCTAATCAAAAGAAAGTCAAACATGTATATATTCTCTACTAGAAACTTTTCTTGACACAATATAGGAACGAGTTTTATAAATTTTTTTGTTAAGTCGTACATACATCTCAGATTCTATACTTTCTCCGATAGGAACATAGACAACACAACACACATAAGTTCCATTCATGGTAATAATACCATACCATATATAGTCATGACCAGAATAGTGTTGTCCTAGAGAAATTCTTGCATCACCATTGTTTTCTTGACTGACAGTTAAAAGACCTGAAGGAACATTTCTACCAAATGGACCTAAACCATATTGTTCATCCAACATAGGATCTGGATCACTTGTTCTTTTTTTAGGATAAGAACTATCATTTTCCCATTCGATACTCAATCTTACAGTTTCCCTTAAAAGTTTTCAACAACCAGTAATTACTAGTCTTGAAATAGCATTACTAAACCTTCTTTGCAGACTCAAAGGTCTAGTTGGGATGTCAAAACCATAGAATGGCAAACATCCAAATATGTTGGCCGCAAATGTATCTGGACATTTTCCATCTTATGGTCCTAACATCCCAACTAGACCTTTGAGTATGCAAGGTTGGTTTCACATGTTATTTCAAGACCAATAACTATTGATTCTAGCCAACTTAAATTGGCAGCTAATACATCGAGGATTGATTAGTCAAATGATAGTTTTTATCTTCGTAAAAGAAAAAATGATCGAGGTTCTTTGTTGGATGAACAATATCATGTGGGTCCATTCAGAAGCAATGTTCCTTCAGGTCCTGTTGTAGTCAATAATGCAAATAACAATGATTCAGGAATTTTTCTTGGATAGAACCATTCTGGTAATTACTATATATGTATTGGCATTATCACTAGGAATTGAACATCTCTGTGTCGTGTTTTCTTTGTTCTTAACAAGGAAAGTATAAAATCTGAGATGTAAGAATGATTTGACAGAATTCCCTATGAAACTCATTCCAAAATTGTGTCAATAAAATTTTTTGGACAAATATATGCTTCTTTGATCTTTCTTTGGATAAGCACAGTATATATAATTCTTATATAAGTTAAATATTTTGTATGGATTTTATTAGCTACGTTAAGGTGCTGATGTTTATCGTTTTGCAGCCTTGGTGTTATCAACTGCTCAACCAAAACGGGGTTACACAAGTTGACTAAAATTATTGAGATGTTGTTTTCGGGTTTAACATTTTGTCCTTTTTGCAGATGTTGCAAATGTTGATGATGGTTGTGGATATTTTTGTTGGTAGAATTGTTTCTCGGTTGGTTATAAGAATTATTAGGAATCTGTTGCTATAGGAATTTTTTAATTAATATTTGGGACTTGACTAAAATTAATATTGGTTCACTTGATATGAGTAATTTTTCACGAAAGGTCAATCACGATCCTTGCATTTGAGTTTGTGATAGTGGAAGTTCATTTTTTCCTCTTTTAACCATTGGCCAACATATAAATTGCCAAAATGGACATCAATTTGTCACAGACTTAGACTTTAACTTAACACTCCATGTGGCACTCAACAACTTTCTCACGGTTCTTTCACAATCTTGTAAGCTCAAGTACGCCTTTTCAAACTTATATCCCTAAGAGAATGAAGAAAGACAGAAGAGAGTTTGTAAGAAGAATTTTGTATTGCTATGAAGATTGCTTGCTTTTGCTTGGTTGATTTACAAATGGATTCACCTCTATTTATACTACTCACTCAGGGGATAAAGTGTAAATCATAATTGCTTCATAAGTTCCTAAACATTTACAAACAAACCCTTGTTATAGAATTCTCTACATGCCTAGAATATTCTAACGATTTTTAAGAATTCTTACTAGATATTCTAGAGTCTTTCCAAGAAGTTTTTCATTGCTCTAGAATCGTTCCATATATTCTAGAATACTTATTCTTCCAAATGGATAAATATACCCACGTGGCGCTTATGTATCATGATGAGGTGCTGAGTCATGGAACTATCCCCTAACTAATATTGTGCAGCCGCGGCATATTATTGCTATATGAACAATTAAATATTCTCTTCTCGCATGAAGGGCCAGTAGAATATTTACTTAATTAATGCCCTTTTGTAACTACTCAAACATTACGTCTTTATTATCTTTTAGAAATTTATCTATACATGTTGGCAATGTCACTCTTCCACTAATTTTTTAATCGCACTCTCAATGGTGGTTTTGAACATCACTCTCCCTTCTTAAGATCCATCATGAGCTGCATGGCCGATATTTGAGCTCTTTCTTTTATCTTTGGTATCTTAAATAGGGGAACCATACATGATCCTTCTTGATACATGAAAAAGAGTCGTTGCAAGGATCGATCATCGTGTGACATTTTTGGAAGAACTCTTTCACAAAAATTATGTTAAAGATATCTAAAGGAGTGGCAGTAAAGTATGTTTTACCTTACCACTAGCCTAGCGTAATGCTTACTCCATGAGAAACTACGTACACGAAAGTCGGTGGTGTATGACTGTCTTGAGGTCGGTATTACTTAGATTGTAACTCAACCCCAACTTGTTTATTGCATTCTTGGACTTGATGTTGGCCTCTGCACCTATGTCGACCATAGCACGAGCGCATCATCCATTGATCATGATGTGTACATACTATGCACCATATTCTTTCAGCTTCTCTAATTGCCTTTTGATAGTTCCGCATAATTCAATAGGCACAACTATGTTGTGTCTGAACCATGCCTTGGTTCTTATGCATATTTCTCCTTCCATTCCAGTAATATGGCACCAAGGTTCTTTAGTTCAGGGAATCTCTCATAGTCATGCGGCTCATCGTATATGTTGCAACCATTTCCCTTTGTAGTCCATGTCTTCCTGTCAGATGACTTTGACGTCCAAATTTCTTGCTATAAGACTTATAGGTGTCATGATTCTTGGGATGTGGTTGTTGCTCCTCACCTTAACCATGATAACCCCCACATTGGTCATTACTATCTCTCATTTCTTCTCCTCTTTCTTTGTCATGCTTAAATCTATCAAAGATTTGGATTGCGTGATGGCATCATCAATAGTCCTAACCTTTCAGCACTCCAACTCTGTTCTAGCCCAATTTTGTAGCCCATCCGTGAACTGAAACAACATATGTTCATCCGTAATGTTGGGAATCTGAAGCTTGAGAGTGGTGAACTCTTTCACATATGCTCGTATTTTACATATTTGCTTCAATTCCCAAACTTGTGCTTTTCCTCATAGATTACGTTGTTGGGGAATAAAGTCTTCTTTAATTCTACTTGGACTTTCTCCCATGTTTTGATGGTGAAAATCCCCTTCCCTATCTCGGACTCCTTTCGCTTCCATTAAAGCATGTCCATATGCGAGAGGTACAATACAACAATGTTGATATTGTTCACTTCACTCTTCACTTTGTTGCACTTGAAGTAATTCTCCAAATTCTAAAGGAAATTCACTACCTCTTGTGTTTCACAAGCGCCTTTGAACATCAGTTGCTTGGGAGCCTCAATCTTAGCCTCCCTATCTCCATTAGACGTCACATATCCTCAATTTTCAATTCCTCCCTTGAGCATTTCAATCTCGGCATTCATGGTTCTGATGGTTCTTAATGCATTTTTGAGTAGACACTCCAAGTAAGTGATGATTTCCTTCGTCTCATATTCTGCATGCCTACGCGCCCCTAACTCTTTGCGGATACTACCATTCTTCTCAAGGGTGAAATCCTCAAGAGTCTTGAACTTATAATCCACCACGTTCAAGTGCTTTCCTACAATCTCCATAGTGTTCCTTACCGTATCAACACTTGAAGTCCACTCCATTCAATGCATAAAGTATATAGGCTACTCCCCACGTTAATCATCACTCGCCTCAGTGGCCAAAGATGAGTGGGATGTTAGTGTATCACTTGTTATAGGTTTCGGAAATAATTGTTCATTCTTCTTAATATACTTCCTCCTTTTTTGGGGCTTCGTTCCACCATCGTAGCTGATGTTGGTGGTGCAAGCAACGTTAATGTCTCTCTAATTTACCATTCCCCTAGTATCAACCTTTTCTTTAATACCACTTTTTCATGGACTTAGACTTTAACTAAGCACTCTGTGTGGCGCTCGACAATTTAATCATAATCCTTAAGTAACTCTAACCACCTTCTTTGTCTGAGATTAAGCTCTTTCTGAACACATACTGAAGACTCTTGTGATCGGTGAACACATCCACATGAACACCATAAATGTAAGGACGCCATATTTTAAAAGCAAACACTACGACAACCAGCTCTAGATCATCGGTTGTGTAATTCTTCTCGTGAACTTTTAGCTGTTTGGATGCATAAGCTATAAATTTACCGTTCTTCATTGACACACAACCCAATCCAACTCTGGACGCATCACAATAAACAACAAAACCTTGCGTACCTTCTGGTAAAGTCAATACTGGCAGTAGTTAACCTAGTTGTCAATTCCTCAATGCTTTTCTCACAAGCTTCAGACCATTGAAACTTAACTCACTACTAAAAAACTGTTAAAAACGATGGAAGGAAAAGCGACGCCAATTGCCACACTGTCCGTCGCTTCCGAATAAAAATAATTTTTTAAAAATTATTTTACAAAAAGCGACGGATAACATCTCTTAGTCCGTCGCTTTATTTCGCGGATTTTTGCGCCAAATAAATATATAATTAATAATTAATTATTAAAAATAGTTAGAGAAGATGTCCGTCTCTTTTTATTAAAAATAACTATTTATAAATAAAAATATAACCACGCCGTCCGTCGCTTTTTATTAATTTTAATTGATTAATTATTTTTTAAACAATTGACGGACAACGTCTCTTAGTGCGTCACTTTTTTGTCAAAATACTGGTCAAATACTTAATAAAAGCGACGGACAGTGTCTCTTTGTCCGTCGCTTTTTGGTCAAAATGCTGGTCATATAATTTTAAGAAAGCGACGGACAAAGAGATGTTGTCCGTCGCTTTTGTTAAAATATCTCAAGCCCAAACGCAAAAATTCCCCATTTTCCATCTATCTTTTCCTTCTCTCTTCCTCTCTGTAGACACCGACGCCGAGAAAGAGACGTCTATACCGACGCTGCCCATCGCCGTTGTGCCACCCCACTGCGCTGCTGCCAACCCCGACCCCGACCCCACGCCATTGTCTATCCATTGTCTCCTTCTCCTTTAATTCAAGGTTAGGGTTTCATGAAATTATTTTTAATTTGAGTTAGATTTGATTTTGACTATTAGTGTATTGAATTTGTTTTTTATTGATTGTTAGTTAGCTAGTGAATAGTTTAGGGTTTTTTATTCTAGTTAGGATTGATTGATTGTTAGTTTGTGGAGTGCTAATTTGAAGTTAGATGAATTGAAATTTGATGAATTGAAGTTAGATTTAGAACTTGAACTTGAAATTTGAATATAACTAATTAATTCTTGAGTTAGAATTTTATGTATAACTAATTTTAGAAATTGGATATATATGATGAATTTAAATAGAATTTGAAGTTGTTGAACTTAATTAGAACTTGAATATAACTAATTATTCTTCATTTAAATTTTTATATATAACTAACTTTAGAGATTATACGAACTTGAATTTAGAAATTGAACTTGAACTTAGAATTTGAATATAACTATTTTTTTGATTGGAAGTTTATATATAAATAAGTTTAGAAATTAGATATGAACTTGAATTTAGTTATTGAACTTGAACTTAAATATATTAACTAGCTAATTTTGGATTTGAAGTTTATGTATAAATAATTTTAGAACTTTGATATGAACTTGAACATTGAAGTTAGAACTCTAATAACTAATTCTTGATGACCTCAATTAATTAGAACATAATAATTAAACTTTGAAGTACTTATTAAAATATTATTGACCTTAATATATTTGAACTTAATTATAACTTTCAACTTAATTTATAATAACTTCAACTGAATTAGATATATAATTAATTATTTGAATGCTTAGACTTAATTAAAATTTATTAATTAATGAAGCTTGAACTTTGTAGATCTTGAAATTTAGCATTTATGAACTAATTAATTATGTATATAAGTAATAATAAATATAATTATTAAGTAATTATAAATATATATTAACGATATAAATTATTTTAATGTAGTAAAATTATTATTAAATTTAATTTAAAATATAAATGAATATCTATATTTTTGTAAATGGATCATCGTTTGTGGATGTATAATATTCATTATGAAACTAGTGCTGGTTTGAAACCTGAGTTTATTGATGGTGTTAGAGATTTTATTGAACATACAATGACACTTGACATTTTCAAGAATAATGGATTGGTTAGGTGTCCTTGTAGTGCATGTAGGTGCCTAAATATTTTTGAACCAGATACAATTATGGTTCATTTGTACCGTAATGGATTAAAGCCTAGATATTCTGTATGGATTGCTCGTGGAGAAAGAGATGGAATGGTGATAAGTTTTATAATTCGATGCATGTGGATGAATATAATATGCTTGCACCACATTGCCAAATTAGGGTTGAACATGATAGGGTTGAACATGATAGAGTTGAACATGATAGAGTTCATGAAATGATCAATGATGTTTTTGGGGTTCAAGGTGGGATGGAACCCGAGCAATATTTTGATGAAGCTCCTAATGAAGAAGAAATACACTTCTATGATCAATTAGAAGAGTCTATTCATCCACTATGTGAAGGAAGTCCGCATTCTTCCTTGTCAATTGCGGTTAGATTAATGAATATTAAATCTGATTGGAATGTTCCTAATGCGGCTATGGACTCAATCGTTGATCTGATGGGTGAACTAGTTAATCCGGAGTTTAACATACGTAAGAACTTCTATCAGGCAAAGTGTTTGGGTTAGAAGTGAAGATTAACGTATGATAGAATTCATTGTTGTGTTAATGGCTGCATGTTGTTTTACAAGGCTAATAGTGAATTAGAAAATTGTAAGTTTTGTAGGCATGCTCATTATAAGAGGTCTCCTGCCGGAAAGATGGTCCCCGTTAAGGCGATGCATTATCTACCTCTTCTTCCTAGGTTAAAGAGGTTGTATGTATTGATGAGGTTTGCCCCACATATGAGATGGCATCGTGAATATAGAAGGCCGCCGGGTGTCTTTTCTCATCCATCTGATGGTGAAGCATGGAAGCATTTTGATAATTTATATATTAATTTTGCTAGTGAACCAAGAAATGTTAGATTGGAGTTGTGTGTAGTTGGCTTCGCACAATTCTCTAATGCTGCTTCACCTTATTCATGCTGGTCGATATTGCTTACTCCGTGTAATCTTCCTCCTGAAATGTGCAGGACAAGTTCCTACATCTTTATAAATTGTGTTATTCCAGGTCCCCGTAATTCAAAAAGTTTAATTGATGTCTCTCTACAACCATTGATAGATGAGCTCATACAATTGTTGTTTGAAGGCATTTTGACTTATGATATATCAACTAAGACATTTTTTGTTATATGTGCTTCTTTAATGTGGACTATTATTGATTTTCCTGCATACAAGATGTTGTCTTGTTGGATGATAGTTGGAAAGCTAGCATGTCCGTATTGCATGGAAAATAGTAAGGCATTCACTTTAAATCATGACAGAAAAAATACATGGTTTGATTGTCATCGCCAGTTCTTGAAAATGGACCATGAGATTAGGAAGATGAAAAATGCATTTAGTAAAAATAAGATTGAAAGTGATCCCCCACCTCCATTACTCACAGGGCATCAAATTTGGGAGAGAGTTTCTCAATTACCTAAAGTTACAGAAGCTTCACCTTCTAGACATCCTGGATATTGTGTTGAACATTATTGGACAAAACAAATCATATTATGGGAATTGCCGTATTGGAAGGACAAAATGCTATGCCATAATTTTGATGTGATGCACATTGAAAAAAATTATTTTGACAATTTGTTTAACATAGTGATGGATGTTAAGGGTAAGACAGAAGACAATCCAAAAGCTAGAATGGACATAAAGGAATATTGTAGGAGAAAAGAGTTATGGCTGCACGAATTACAAAATTGCAAAATATTTAATCCCAAAGCCAACTTTTCATTCACATTGGATGAGAAACGTGAAATTTGTGAGTGCGTTAAAAGTTTGAGGATGCCGGAGGGCTATGCTTCGAATTTAGGAAAGCGGGAAGATATGAATGAAGGAAAATTGATAGGTATGAAAAGTCATGAGTGTTATGTGTTCATGGAAACTTTAATTCCTATCGATTTTAGACATCTACCTTAAAGGATATGGAAACCAATCACAGAGATAAGTCTTTTTTTAAAGATTTGAGTTCTGGAAAGTTGTTGGAGAGTAGTTTAGATAGGATGGAGGAAAATATTTTTGTTAGTACTACTAAGTTGGATAATATATTTCCATGTGGTTTATTTGATGTGATGGAGCATTTTCCACTTCACCTGGTACAAGAGGCTTGCCTCGGAGGTCTGGTTCAAACAAGATGGATGTATCCATTTGAAAGGTATCCATTTGAAATATTCACTAAGTTATATATATTCACCAATTATTTTATTAACATATATATATATATATATATATATATATATATACATGCAGAAAAATTGCCAGTTCCAAGCAAACAATTAAACAAAGGGGAAAGATCGAAGGATCAGTTTTTCAAGGTCATATTGGGAGAGAAACTGGTGATTTTTCTTCTTATTACTTTGGTGATGATGTGTCATGTAAGAGAAATAGACCCAATCACAGTGATGAAGGCGATATTGATTCTTCATTTCCACCGATATCAAGTTTTAATCAGAATGGTCGAGGATCATAAAGCGTGGAAAGCGAGGCTTCACTGATGTGGAAATGCAATCAGATGTAACACATATTTTGCTTAATTCTCTAAAAATTAGACCATATGTCAAGTAAGTGTTAAAAATATGTTATCAAAATACATACAAATAAGTGTTCATTAACTAACGAAATACTTGAATGTAAAATGATCATCCTGTTAGTAAACACATGGGGTAATGAATCTATCTATACAAAATTTTCCAAATTGCTAACAAACTATGTAAGTGTGCAATCACTAAGTATTCAATAATAAATTCATGTTATACTAAATTATATTACTTGAAATAACAATCACGTCGATGAATACTCAAGTTACCAACATTTGCAATTAGTGAAAGAATTAGCACTTGTACCTGAATCTCAAGTACTGACAATGGATAAGTATTATGTCAATGGTTTTAAGTTTCAAACTGAAGAAGTTTATAGGAACAATAAAAAAAATAATAGTTTTTCTCATTCATAGAATGACAACCCCAAATTTAAAAGACAAGTGTCCATACGAGCTTTTGTTTCAAGAATCACCAAATTATGACAACGTCAAAATTTTTGGTTGTTTATGTTATCCATGGTTAAAACCATATGCACAACATAAGCTTGATTCGAAATCAAAGCCCTGTGTCTATTTGGGATTTTCAAAATGAATATTATTGTCATCAATGCTTTGACCCGACCACCTCCAAAGTTTATCTTTCTAGAGATGTAGTATTTTTTTAAACTAGTTACCCTTTTACCAATATATTTTCTAATATAAAAATCAGCATTTGAAAATTTCTTGGGATGACTTATTTCCTTCAACAGAGATGCACAATGATATCCCAACAGCGCCACATTGTCTTGAACTACCTCATCCATTGTCTACGGGTGCTCAAAGGTATCTCTCTGTTCCTTCCTCAGCGGCGCCGCCAATATCAGGTACACCTCTACTTTCTCTCAACAATCCAGAAAGCACATCTGTTTCTCCCTGCCCCATTCAATCCACTCATATTCCTCTATCTCTGGTGACAACCAGTAAGCCACCCATTACCCAAACCTATCGACCTCGGACTTCTACAGTTACCACATCTGTTCAAGCCCCTCAACTCGCACCACTATTGCAACCAGACACCCGTTCTCACCAAATGGTTACCCTCTCTCAAACAAATAGCCTTAAACCCAAGAGTTTTCTTGATAAAACCAATCCCTCTCCACCAATTCCCCGCTCCTTTCGTCAACCACAACTCTATCCCCAATGGCAAGAAGCAATGAAAGCGAAATATCATGCTCTAATCAGAAACCAGACATGGGATTTGGTACCTAGTGATCCCTCTCGGAATGTTGTGGATTGTAAATGGTTGTTTATAATTAAGCATAAGCCTGATGGAAGCATTGATAGGTATAAAGCTCGCCTAGTAGCCAAAGGCTTCACATAAAGACCTGGGTTAGATTATCATTCCACATTCAGCCCTGTTGTCAACCCTACAACAGTTCGCTTAGTCCTTGCAATTGCTGCTCAACGCTCTTGGCCTATTCATCAGTTAGATGTCAATAATGCCTTTTTACAAGGCAGTTTTGAAGAAGACGTGTACATGCGGCAACCTCCTGGTTTTGAGTCATCTCAATATTCAACATACATTTGCAAGCTCAAAAAGGCCATATATGGACTTAAGCAGGCTCCTAGGGCCTGGTACATCGAGCTCACCACTTACTTGACAAATATTGTGTTTGTTAAATCAAAATCTGGCTCGTCTTTGTTTATATTTCATAATTGTGGTGTTACTGTATACATTCTAATATATGTTGATGACAGAATTATTAGGGGCCGTATTCAAGGAAGTGCCAGGTCAGTAATTACATCACTTTCCTTACGATTCTCTCTTAAAGATCTTGGCCTCTTGCATTTTTTCTTGGGTATTGAAGTGATATCCACACCAACTGCAATCCTTTTGTTTCAACAAAAATATGTCATGGATCTTCTAGATGTATTGAATATGACTGATTGCAAGGGCGTTCCAACACCAATGACATCACCTTGCACCTTCACTGATTCAGAAGCTGATTCTGTAGTTGACGTTTCCCTTTACAAAAGAGTCATTGGTAAGCTTCACTACCTATCCTTCACTAGGCCTGACATCGAGTTTTCTGTGAGCAAGTTATCTCAGTTTATGCATAATCCCAAAGTGTCTCACTGGGAAGCTATCAAACGTTTGCTGCGCTACTTGAAACACAAAAGCACATTAGGAGGTCAGCTCAGTCGCGAACCCGCAGACCATTTACTTACTTATTCTGACTCTGATTGGGCTGGAAATCCACAAGATATAACATCAACAACAGGTTATGTTGTCTACCTTGGGAACTCACCAGTGTCTTGGTCTTCTAAAAAGCAAAAGTCTATCTCCCACTCATCTACAGAAGCTGAGTATCGAGCTGTTGTTGCTGCTATTTCTGAAGTCAATTGGCTAACGAATTTGCTCTGTGAGCTTCACATATCGTTGTTTGCTTCACCAATAATTTTTTGCGACAACGTTAGCACCACCTATATTTGTGCTAATCCTGTTTTTCACAGTAGGATGAAGCATATAGCCATTGACTTTCATTTTGTTCGTGAGAAAGTTCAACAGAAGGCACTTGAGGTTCGTCACCTTCACTCTACTGATCAAGTCGCTGATGTCCTCACCAAACCTCTTCCCCGCACAACTTTTCAGCGCCATTTTCACAAGTTGGGTCTTGTTCCAGTCACTCCCAACTTGAGGGGGCGTATTAAGAGATAATAGATGTTACCCTTTTGTTTAGGAGTCTGTTATTAGTTTCCTGTATTTCAGTCATATGATGATATACGTAGTTAGTCATCTTTACTACTTAGGACTTTAATAGTTTCCTGTAAATAAGGTTTCTGTTAATAGTACTTTATCAGTTTTGTATTGGCTCTATTTCTTGTACATGAATAAAAGTATCTTTCTCTCCTATATCTCAAACCTTTATACATATATATCGTTATAAATTTCAGTTTTTATTTACAGGAAAAAGAATTGGGGCGCACTCCCATTGGACCGGAGATTTTTAAGATGACTCATGTGAAGAGGAATGAAAATGAGTCGGATCCAGATGTGTGGGTGGAGGAAAGGGCCAAAGGAACTTTTGTAAGTTAATAAATATTAATAATATATATTAATAGTGAATATATTTGTGATATGTCTATATATTTATGTCAATTTTTATATTTAATATGCAGAATGAGTTTCATCAGTACGTCGCTAAAAATCTAGATAGTTCCATCCAAATGGCACCTGATCTGTCCACCCAAATTTGGACAGAAAAAGTGGTAGGGGGACCTACAAGGGTAAAGTCTATGGTCTAGGCTCTCGAAATGACGTAAGATGACTACAGGCAGGCTTACAAGGTATTGGATCGTCACATCAAACCGAGGCACTTGATGGTGTTCATATTGCTGTTATGTCGGCTCAAATAGCAGAACTTACATCGGCACTGGCAAAGTCGGAGTGGAAAAGAGTAGTTGAACAAAAAAGCATGAGTGTGACCGTTCAGCAAATTAAACAACAAGTGTTGAACCTCGCTCGTCGACATACTACTTCGGCTCCTGAGGACACTGTTGCTTATCGTGACCAACGACACTATCCTACGGTATGAGTGTCTACGATCGTCAATAAAATAGTAACCGAACCAAGGGTTGGGGTCGTGTCCCAAGGTAGTGGTAGTGAAAATAGTAGTTAGGCTAGAATTTCGTTCTAGTAGCTGTAGTTTGAGAAATTATCGAATAAAAACAAAGTATTTTCAAGTGGGTGACACCAAAGTGTCAAATATCAATGGGGGTTTGTCACAAGTATAGCTAAAACAACAAAAATAAAGAGAAAATTTAAGTATGGGGAGTAGTTCTGGGGGTGTGACCGCAATACAAGTTGAGATAAATCGTTGGGTAGATGCTTTCGATAGGAATTTGCAAAATAATAGTGACTAGGCTAAGCGTTAGATGGAAATAAGTTCCCTCTCGGGAAGCTTACCTCGTTTCAAAATGAGTTTCTCTCGGACACCAATTTGCTGCATAAAGGCCAGCCTACGCCTTACCCCATTCACTCTCTCGAGCTGAGTGTTAGGATATGGGACTAGGGCTCACCCTCTCGGGCTGAACCCATGTCGACCCACTCCTTAGGCCGTTAGACTAGTGGTCTTGGTTATGCGACCTCTTTCTCGGGCAGGCCGAAAACACTTGGGTGGTTTTGTATTTGCAACTACAAACCCATTAAATTAAACCACAACCACTAGGTGCAATCATCATTAAAATACATCTATCCTATCAACAAGCAAGACCCAGCAAAAATATTAACACATATTTGATAAATCACACCCCAAGAATGGGGTTTTTAGCCACACATCAAGAAATAACAAAATACACCTAAAATGATACTAAAATCAAATTGGTGTAAAGAATTAAACCTTGATTTATGCAAAGGAAGAAGAATGGAGAAGACCCACTTCCAACTTGGGGAAGATAAAATCCTTCTTTATTCAAGTCTCCCAAAACCCCTCTCCAAACTTAAGAGAAATATCCCAAAAACTACGATTCTATTATGGAAATTAAAATAAATGTTCCACCCTTAAAAATAAGTAGAGAGTTTAGTATTTATAAGCTTCAGAAAATAATGCTGTGGCAGACCATTCAACGAGGTTAGTAGCGATCACCGAATAACTCTGCGATTCGCCCTTCTTCTTTTTCATCGCCTTTGTGCTTTGCCTACAACGTCTCTGCATTATGGACCATTGAGCGGTATAGTACTTCTTCACGGAACTTATCGGTGAAGCGCTGACTGCTCCTCTTCAGAACCTTTTTGATCCATTTCCTTCAGGGCTTCGCGTACTGGAACAAAGGGCGAAATGTGTCCCTTCGACAATTCGCCAAGCATGCTTGGCATTGCTCAGGCTTCAACTTCTTCGTCCTTTTCATCCTTTTTGTTCCTTTTTGCACCTAGGTATCCATGCTTCCACTAAAACTTCAAATACCTGTAACTTAAGCGTTTTCCTCAGATATTGAGATAAAATAAGCATTTGAGGACACTATTTCTACTAAAATAAAGCCTTAAATGAGTCTAATTTGTGGACTCATCAGCACCCCCAACTTAAACTTTTGCTTGTCCTCAAGTAAAACTTAAGTTCAGCAGTTCAAATAGGATCTCTCAAACAGTGCTACACAAGACTCAATCATGAATATACACAACAAGACTCAAATTACTCATGCAAAGATCAATTGTGTACTCAAAGATTCAAGTTGTGACACACCATTACCAAAGATTCTCAAGCTCACAGTACTTGCTACTTGTGCAAGTTCAAGCTCAACAAAAAGTATCTAAATGCCCTCACATAAAGGATGAATCCATATTCACACACAGAGGTTAGTCAATTTAAGATCAGGAATCAGATGCAACGCTCACAATCAAAAAGAGGAACACAATGCATGTTTTCACCCATAGGTTTGCCCTTATTTTCCAATCATTTTTCGGTTCGGCTCACTCAAGATCAAAAAGGTCTTTCCAAGGCTTGTAATGGGGCTGAGTGCAAAGGTATGGTTATTTAGGTTCAGTGAAGTTTTCCTCATGAGATGTGGTTTTCTCAAGACATCCCCTTCTTTTCCTTTATCAATTCTTTTTCTAGTGCTTCTAAGTCATCTCTTTATTCACCTCCATGGATTGCTTGGAAACCCAATTTCTTTTGTGCTTTTATTCCACAACTTTTTCTTTTTCATTCTTTTCTTTTGTTTTATTTTGTTTTATATGGAGGGTTTCCATTTTTGCCGCAACACCATGGGTTAAGGGAGATTTTTCTTACACTCCTTGACTTCTCCTTTTCATTTTTACAACACCCCCAACTTAGGCTTTTGGCCTAAGTTGGCTATTCACTAAACCACAAATCAAGAGGGTTATACGTAGTGGATAAGACAAGGTCTAGGATTTATCAAGTTTCTTCAAAAGAAGGATAGGCTCAATGGGTGTTCAAAAGAGTTTCACACTCTCATGGGTAGGCCACAAAAGAGGTATATGTCAAGTTAGCTCACACTCTTCAAAATTTGCCTAAGATCATCTCTAGAGCACACCTTACTAAATCAATCGGACTAATGGGGCAAATTCTAGGTTTCTTCATGCAAGATTCAAAGTAAGCTCATCACACAAGGCAGCGACACTTAAGTCAAACAATACTACACACTTTCGCTAGTGTGAAACGGTCATTACAGGAGAATCAATTTGATAAATGGCTAATCACAACGAGATGCAAAGAGTTCACTTATTATTTATGCAACTTCAGTTGTTCGATTGAGAGCACTATTCAAGTTATCGGTATTGATCGAAACCGAGACTTGAATTTGTACAAGAACAACCACTTTCAACTCAAGGGGTGGCGGAAATTTTTGAAAAATGAAATTTTTTAAGAAGAGTCAAAATTATTTTTCAATTAAACCCAAAAGAGAGCCATAAGCTCAAATAATCGCAAAGCAGTTTTAAAAACACAATTAAAAATAGACAACCCAAATGTACAATACAAACACAAGTATCCGAAACAAGCAAAACAAGGTGGGCCTCACCCCACCACAAATAAAAAAATTTGTCCTCAAATGCAAATAACAAAAAGAAAATCATTGCAAATGAGTACAAAATTGCTAAAAAATAAATTTGGGGTTCGGAAAACCAACCTTAGATGCCGATTAAAATACTTTTGAAATGCTAGGTAGCAATGTAATCCACTTTAAGCACTAATTATCGACTACAATACTAAAAGCAAGCAATAATCTAGAAAATATTACCTTGATGTGAAGTTGAGAAGTTTAAAAGGAGGGAGAGTGGGAAAATTTAAAAATTCTGAGATTTTTGGCACTTTATAACCGTTCAGTTCTTGTCCATTCTGCGATGTTAGTTAACTCGCCGACCCACTGAGCTGTCCGCCGAGTTGTCATTTATCCCGCCCTTTCTTCAAAATCTTCAATTTTCTGGGGTGAGATCAGCGGTCTACATCGACATCGCAAAGCAGGTTGGTGATGCACCGAGCTGCTTTTCAAGTTTTATAGGCTCTGTACAACTATTGTATTCAGCCAAATGGTAGATCTAGTCGGGCTTGCCGACCTGTTTAGCGACTCGCGAAATGGACTTTCCTCTCGTCAACCTGAGATTTTCCACACTTTCCTCGGTTTATCTGCAACATCAACACACCATTATTTAAAAAAGTAAAATCCTAAATTTACGACCTTGGGTTGCTTCCCAAGAAGCTCCTTATTTAACGTAGTGGCACGACGCAACTCCTCACTCAATTTCCATTAGTGAGGTTTCCCTCATTTTCGTGAGGCCACCCCTCTTTTGGCTCTAGGTAGAGGACCTGCATACACAAGCAATAAATTAAAAAAACAAGAGTAAAAGTAAAATTAGTAAAAACTACACTAAAAAGAACAAAAAGCTCTAGTTAATTACATTTTCACGCGACACCACTCCCCGGCAGCGGCACCATTCTGATGCTTATAGTGATGAACGACACTATCCTACGGTATGAGTGTCTACGATTGTTGATAATATAGTAACCCAACCAAGGGTTGGGGTCGTGTCCCAAGGGAGTGGTAGTGAAAATAGTAGTTAGGCTAGAATTTCGTTCTAGTTAGCTCTTTTTTGAGAAATTATCTAATAAAAACAAAGTAAATTCAGGTGGGTGACACCCAAGTGTCAAATATCAATGGGGGTTTGTCACAAGTATAGCTAAAACAACAAAAATAATGAGAAAATTCAAGTATGCGGAGTAGTTCTTGAGGTGTGACTGCAATACAAGTTGAGATAAATCATTGGGTACATGCTTTCGATAGGAATTTGCAAAATAATAGTGACTAGGCTAAGCTTTAGATAGAAATAAGTTCCCTCTCGGGAACCTTACCTCATTTCAAATGCGTTCCTCTCGGACACCAATTTGCCGCATGAAGGCTAGCCTACGCCTTACCCCACTCACTCTCTCCAGCTGAGTGTTAGGATATAGGACTAGGGCTCACCCTCTCGGGCTGAACCCATGTCGACCCACTCCTTAGGCATTTAGACTAGCGGTCTTGGTTACGCGACCTCTCTCTCGGGGTATGCCGAAAACACATGGGTTGTTTTGTATTTGCAACTAAAAAACCCATTAAATTAAATCACAACCACTAGGTGAAATCACCATTAAAATACATCTATCCTATCAGCAAACAAGGCCCAGCAAAAATATCAACACATATTTGCTAAATCACACCCCAAGAATGGGGTTTTTAGCCACACATCAAGAAATAACAAAATACACCTAAAATGATACTAAAATCAAATGGGTGTAAGGAATTAAACCTTAATTCAAGCAAAGGAAGAAGAATGGAGAAGACCCACTTCCAACTTGGGGAAGATGAGATCCTTGTTTCAAGTCTCCCAAAAACCCTCTCCAAACTTGAGAGAAATATCCCAAAAACTACTATTCTATTATGGAAATTAAAATAAATGTTCCACCCTTAAAAATAAGTACAGAGGTTAGTATTTATATGCTTTAGAAAATAATGATGTGGCGGACCATTCGGCGAGGTTAGTAGCGATCACCGAATAACTCGGCGATTCGCCCTTCTTCTTGTTCATCGCCTTTGTTCTTTGCCTACAACGTCTCTGCATTATGGACCATTGAGCGGTATAGTACTGCTTCGCGGAACTGATCGATGAAGCGCCAACTGCTCCTTTTCATCGCCTTTTTGATCCACTTCCTTCAGGTCTTCGCGTACTGGAACAATGGGCGAAATGTGTTCCTTCGGCGATTCGCTAAGCATGCTTGGCGATGCTCAGGCTTCAACTTCTTCGTCCTTTTCATCCTTTTTGTTCCTTTTTGCACATAAGTATCCATGCTTCTACTAAAACTCAAATACCTGAAACTTAAGCATTTTCATTAGATATTGAGATAAAATAAGCATTTGAGGACAGTATTTCTATTAAAATAAAGCCCTAAATGAGTCTAATGTGTGGACTCATCAGATACCGACGACGACACTGAGGAGGAGGAGGATGATTTTATAGATACCACTCGCTAGTTTAGGTATCTTTTGAAACACATTTTGAAACACTCAATAAGTTTTTGTATTGTGATTTATATATTTTTGAAGATTGATTTGAGTTTGATGTTTTATAAGTTGTGTGTGATGTTTACGTTGTGTTTTTTGATTGGGCTGGTTTAATATGAATTGAATTGAATTCATTTATATTTGCAGGTGGGCAGCAAAATTTGCTGTCAAAAAAATTGCAAAAAAAAGCGACGGACAGGGTGGTTTAGTTGGTCGGTTTTTTGCATTATTTTTTTCAAATAAACCTAGAAAATAGACGGATAGGGTCCTTTAGTCCGTCGCTTTTCTTGGTATTTTAAAAAATTAATTTCCAGAAAAGCGACAGACAGTGTCTTTAGGTCCGTCAATTCTTTAGGATTCTCAAAATAATTTTCTAGAAAAGCGACGGACTGCGTCGCTTTTTGGAAACTAAAAAATAAATGAAACTATAAAAAAAGCGACAGAGTCCGTCGCTTTTGTTAAAAAATATTACTTAAAAAATAATCAAAAAGCGACGTAGTCTGTCAGTTTTTAGCGACACTGTCTGTCGCCTTTTGAAAAGTGTCGATACAAAAAGCGACGAACATGACTGCGTCGCTTTTCCGTCGATTTTGATCAAAAAAGCGACGTAGTCCATCGCTTTTGGACGTCGTTTATTGGCAATTTTTTAGTAGTGACTGTTTTTTGAGTCAACTTAGTCAAAGGAGATGAAATAGATGAGAACCTTTCGATGAACCTTCTATAATAGCTAGCGAAACCCAAGAAACTCTTAATATCAGTTGGTGATGTGGGTCTAGGCCAATTCTGCTCTGCCTCTATATTCTGAGTATCAATTCTCATTCCATCAACGCAAACAATATGATCCATGAATGCCATAGACTCGAGCCAAAACTCACACTCAGAGAACTTAGCATACAACTCTCTATCCTTTAGAGCTTGGAGAACTACATTGAGATGAATAGCATGATCATCATCATTCCTCGAATAGATTAGTATGTCATCAATGAATACGATAACAAACATATCTAAATAAAATTGAATACTCTATTCAGATGGTCCATGAACATTGAAGGTGCGTTGATCAAACCAAATGACATAACTAGGAACTCGTAATGACCATAATGGGTCCTGAAAGTTGTCTTAGGGATATCACTTTCTCTTACTATAAACTTATGATAGCCAGATCTGAGGTCTATTTTCGAATAACAAGTGGCCCCCTTAAGCTGATCGAAATGATCATTAATTCTCTGAAAAGGATACTTATTCTTGATAGTAACCTTGTTCAACTAATGTTTATCTATACAGATTCTAAGAGAACCATCTTTCTTTCTCACAAATAAGACCGGAGCGCCCCCAGGTGAGACACTTGGTCGAATAAAACCCTTCTCAAGGAGATCTTTCAAGTGCTCTTTTAACTCTTTCCAACTCTGTTGGTGCCATCATATATGGTGATATTGATATAGGATGAGTATCAGGAAGAATATCTATACCGAAGTCTATTTCTCTCTAAAGAGGGACTCCGGGAAGATCATCTGGAAAGACTTCTCGAAACACTTTTACCATTGGAACTGACTGAATAAGAGGTATCTCAAAACTAAAGTCATTAACTCTGACTAAGTGATATACATACCCCTTGGAGAATAACTTTCTCGCCCTAAGGTACAAAATGAAACGACCCTTAGGCACTGCTGAACTATTCTTCCACTCTTTAACTTGCTCATTAGGAAACTAGAACTTACCAACTCGAGTCCTCCAATCAACTAAGGCATAACAGGCATGAAGCCAGTCCATACCTAGAATGACATCAAAATCTACCATGTCTAACTCAACTAAATCATCCATGGTGCTCTTGTGATTGATGGAAATGGTACAATCACGATAAAGTCTTTCAACTAGAATAGACTCACTAGTAGGTGTAGAAACAGTGAAGGGCTTAAGAAGTTTCTCACAAAGAACATCAAAATTCATCGCAACATAAGGATTCACAAAAGATAGACTCGCTCCTAGATCTATCAAAGAATAAATATCAAAATTATACAGATGCTAGTCGATTAATAGCATACCGATGGTTTCCTCCTCCGCCTGCCCCTGAAGTAGTAGCTCCTCTAGATGTAGCTCTGTCTGGTGGAGCAAGTGAAGAAGATTGGGCTATATTTCCCCATTATCATTTCCCTGCCTGTTCTCAGGGCACTCTTTCATGAAGTGACCCTCTGGACCAAACATGAAACAACCAATGGAGCCATTACGACACTTTCCTTGATGAGTTCTACCATATTTAGCACATGGAGGAGCCCAGTTACCTCCTTATGCCACATTACCTTGAGACTGTGCAGGTCTAGCTTTAAAATGCTGTGAATTCTAAATATTGTACTCGCATTTGTTCCTTGGTGCAGGTGCACTTGCAGATGATGGAACAACTCCCTTTTTTTTTTGTTGCAACGAAGACCAGGTTACATTACTTTTCTGATGCCTGGACTCATTCCCAGATGTCCTAGACTATTTGATTTTGAACTCTTCTCTATCCTTGAACTTGTCCTCTTCAACCTACTACACATGGATCATCAACCTTTCTTTATACATTTCCCCTATCAACTTAGTTGCCTTGCCCTCTTTGCTTGACCGAAGAGACAACCCAACAGCGAACAAACTCGTCCTGCTTCTCATGTCAGTAACCATCTCCGTAGCATAAAGGGAAAGTTGGGTGAACTTCAGACTGTACTCATGAACACTCATAAATTCCTCCTTAAGGGTGAGGAATTCTCGTACCTTGGCTTCTCTTAGTTCACATGGAAAGAAACGCCCCATAAAAGCATTCTCGAACACAACCAAACTCAAAATTTTTGCATCCTCAGCTCTACCCTTGTTCCACTGGTCAAAGAAAGTCCTAGCAACACTCTTCAGTTGATAGGCATCTCGCTCCACTAGCTCAGTATCAGCAACGTGCATAACCTCAAACACTTTCTGAAGTTCTTCTACAAAGTTCTCCAGATCCTCAGTGACACTTGAATTGGTGCAGCTTGGAAGAATCATCCTTATGAACTCACGGATCCATGAAGTATCAGTTGCTTCCTGTCAAAATCCTCTTTGTTGCCCAACTTGATTGGTCAAAACTTGACTTAACATCCGGATAGCTTCATAAAATTCAACATTGGTGACCTCTCCTTGGGGTTGCACTTCTGGTGCATTAGGTACCCCTTGTTCCTTAACGTTCCTCCTAGAAGGACGACCCCAGATATCTCTTCGTGGAGGCATGATCTAAAAGACATGCGCAAGTACGAGTTAGAAAGAAACATTCATATAGATTATTTCTATCGCACAAAATGAGTATGAAAGAAGTGAGAAAATTACTAAATGTTGCAGTCTCCTAATTATACATGTGGCGTGCTTCACACTGATAACTAGGACTCTACAGACACAACATCATAGACTCCCTAGGACTCTTGAACTCTGTGGTCTAATACCAACTTTGTCACGCACCGAGCCTGCACCCTGGGCGAGACTGGCACTCGAGAATCATTAGTGGCCCCAAGCGATCCCTTGGCCTGGCTACACTCTATGTGGAAGACTTTAGTCATTAATAAGAGAATTCAAATGCAATTTGAATATGACTGTCTCATACTAAACTCAGAATGTTTTAGAAATAAACATTCAACTTAGCCAAAGTGGCAACCCAAGTCCTAACATTAACAACTTAAAATGGAAAGACTAAAAACAAATAACTAACTGTTTATGAAGCCTCTAAATTATGAGGGATGTCGGGACAAGACCCCCGATCATCCTAAGAACTGAAATTTCTAAAAATAATTTTAAAAAAGGGTCCTCAGGAAACCAAAGAGGCTTCCCAACTGACATCTAGTGCTCGACTGGATCAACGAGGCGGTGGATGCTAATCCTGATTACCTGTATCTAACATCAGAAAATGATGCATGAAAAATGGCATCAGTACATTGAATGTACGAGCATGCGAGGGGAGAACTAAACATGATATAAGCTTAAACTGAATTCTGACTGAATCACTTACCTCAACTTTACTCAACTCGTGGATACTTAACTCAATGCATAAATAAACAATAGTAAAGATGCAGCTTATCTAAAGTATTTAAACAATAGGTATATATATATATACAGTAAATACATATCTGTGGGAGTTTCTCTAACCGACAACCATCACTATGTGATGATACAACGTCTCGCCCACACTGCCAGAGTTGTGCTATAACTTGCCGGGATATAGAACGCCTCAACAAAGTGGATCCATTAGTTTATGCTAGAAAGCATTAAGGAATCGTCTAAAAAGTATGACCCTTTCTACCCACGATGGCTACATGGTTTATGGAGACTTGTGTTATAATGAACTCATCCACATATCGGTGCTCAATACTACTCCCACAATATACTCAGCTTATATGTTTAAAAACATAAGTTCTTTTATGGTTTTGAGATTAATACTCAAAAACTAGCTTAAAAGCACTCTTGGAAATCGGTGTTTCCTCTCTTGTTTATAAGTAAAAACATTTTAACTCTTGGGAATACTTAGTTCTCGTATAATCTTTTTTAAAAATGAAATTTACTATTACTCTTACTCAACTCAGTGCTTAAGTCCTCAACAAATGTTTAGAATAATTGTAAAACACTTTTGAAAAAATTCTAAGAACTCTCTAGACTTGTTTATTAACTTTCCTTGAATTTGAATTTATGGATTCAATGTTATGATTAGTGTTTATGGATGATTTCTAGATGTTTAGAGGTCATTCAGAGTAGTTAGAATCGATAGGAAGTGTTATTACACTTTGAAAGGACTAAGACGGGCTAAACGATGAAAAATTGGCATGAGTGGACGACCCAGGCGTGTTCGTAGCGCGGGGCGCCAACCCCTAAGTTACTGGGAGCACTTTCTAGCGCACTGCTAGGGTGCTGCCCAAGCTCCTCTTGTAGCATCTCTCTATTTGAAATAACTATAATTAGGAAGAAACCATTTTTAGAAATAATTAAATTTGGAAAGTTCGACAAAATTAAGCTAAGGATGACTTTTTGGTCAACTTCAAATGACCATAAGTCCTAGCTCAAGATGAGTTAGGTGTGCTACAAGATACCGTAGGAAATATTTTTGAATTGACTTTCTAATGCCACCGAGTTGCTCAATTTAGACTTTGTATAAGGAAAACATGCCCATTTGGTGTTGGACTGTCTAGATAAGTAAAGTCAAAACATGATTTTAGAAGGGTATTATGGTCTTTTAATTACCCAATTAATAAAATAAGTTTTTGTTAATTAAGGTTGGCTCTCAACTGATGTGATTTATTTTACGCTATTGAAATTAAGTTAGAGTTTTGAGAGAAGAGGAAAGAAGAAGAGAAAAGAAAAGAAGAAGCAAGGAATCGCCAAGTTCTTGAAGAGTTGCTCGTAGATTTCGTCAATCGGTGATCCCTATGCGGTATGTGAGATCACATAGCGTTGGGTTCGTTCACCCACACGCCAATCATGATTTACTTCAGCGTAATTGTGTTCCTGAAAAAAAAGATTATAATTTCTTGATGAAATTTGTTTAAGTTCTTATGCGTTGTTGTTGTTGTTGTTGTTGAAGTTGTTGAAGGGTTTTTTGAGTTTGATTCATGAAATTAGGTAGTTTTTTAGTAGATTCTTACATATTCTGGTTATGTAGTCGAATCTAAGTGTTTGAAAAAAACCCTACTGAATCGAGAGAGTTTAGAGTTGAAAAATATGCAAAACAATTCATCAAAAACCTGGGGAGGGGGCTGGGGAACCACGCCAATAAGAGTGCCTCAAAGGAACCTCTCAAGTTTGGGCTCTGGGGCGCTGCGCTAGACAGTGCTCCGCAACCCAGCTTCTAATATTTTTCCTCTGGTGTCCTAACCCAACTTCTGAAGCTTTCCCACTTCTTTCTGTTTGAGATCCCTAGAATCGTACCTAAGTATTTTAGTTGATTTGTGCACACGAAGGTACGTCTAAACATCATGAAATCATCCATAAACATGACATCATGAGCCTTGAATCCATATTTCAATGCAAGGAAAGGAAAAGTCAAGTCAAGAGAACTTCATAGAGTCTTCCAAAAGTCTTCTACAAATGTTTTAACTTTGTTTTAAGGCTTTAGTTTTGAGTTGAGTAGAGAGTAAGAGTTAAGTTTATTTCTTCAAAAGATTATATGGGAACTAAGTATTCTTAAGAGTTAAAATGTTTTCACATTAAAACAAGAAAGGAAACACCGATTTCTAAAAGAGCTTTTAAGCTAGTTTTTGAGTAATTACCTCAAATCACAGAAAGAGTTTTGTTTTAAAGCATATGAGCTGAATATATTTTGGGAGTAGAATTTAGCACCGATATGGGGATGAGTTCATAATAACTCAAGTCTCCATAATACAAGTAGTCATCGTGGGTAGAAAGGGTCACACTTTTTAGATGACACCTTAATGCTTTTTAGCATAGACTAGTGGATCCACTTAGTTGAGGCGTTCTATATCACGACAAGTTATTGGACAGTTCTGCCAGCGTGGGCGAGACACTATATCATCACATTAGCTCATAGTGATTGTTGTCGCTTAGAGAAACTCCCACAAAATTATATTACTTTATTATATGAGTGAATTGAGTTGTTATTTCCTTTTAAATACTTTATATCAATTGCACCTTTATTGTTGTTTTATTTTGCATTTGAGTTGAGTATCCATGAGTTGAGTAAAGCTAAGGTAAGTGTTCTTTTCAGATTCCTTCCAAGTTTATGTCAAGTTAAGTTTTCCCCTCGCATGCTTGTACATTCAATGTACTTATGCCATTTGGCCTGTAAATTCTCATGATGTAGATATAGGTAATCAAATCAGCATCCAGCTCCTCGTTGATCCAGTTGAGCATCTCAGAGTCAATTGGTGAGCCTTCTTGCTTTCTGGAGGATCCCCTTTTATTGCTTTGTTAGTCAATTTTTAGGATGAGCTGTGGTCTTGTCCCGATGTCCCTCATTGTTTTAGAAACTTCATAGACGAAGAGTTATAGTTCTTTAGTCTTTCCGTTAGCATTATATTATGTTAAGACTTGAGTTGCCATTTCGGCTAACTTTAATATTTCTTTAAGTTATTACATGAATTATCTTTTGAGACTACTTCTTGTCAATTAAATCTTTCGCTAAGAGTTAAGCCAAGCCAAGGGTTCGCTTAGGGCCATCAATGGTTCTTGAGTGCCAGTCCCGCCCAGGGTGTAGGCTCGGGGATTGACAAACTTAGTATCAGAGCATAGAATTCAAGAGTCTTAGGGAGTCTATGAAGCCATGTCTGTAGAGTCCTAGTAATCGGTATGAAGCGCTCCACATCTATAATTAGGAGGAAGCAACATTTAAGAAATTCATTCACTTCTTTGATACTCATTTCGTGCGATAGAGTTCATCTCTATGTAGTCTATTTCTAACTCATGCTTGTGCATGTTTTTCACTTGATCATGCCTCCATGAACAGCTATTTGAGCTTGTTCTGCTAGAAAAACTGTTGAGAAGCAAGGGGTACCTAATGCACCTGAACTGCAATCCCAAGCAGAGGTCACCAGTGCTGAATTTCAGGAAGCAATCCGAATGTTGAGCCAAGTTGTGATCAACCAAGCTGAGAAGTAGGGAGAGAATCGTCGGGAAGTGGCTGCTATTTCTAGGATATAGGAGCTTCTATGGATGAATCATCCAAGCTTCACTTGTTCAAGCACTACTGAGGATCTGAAATTTTTTATTGAGGAACTTCAGAAGGTGTTTGAGGTTACGCATGTTGTCGATGCTGAACCAGTGGAACTAGCTTCATATCAACTAAGGAGTGTTTCTAGGACTAGGTTTGACCAGTGGAAGAAGGGTAGAGCTGAGGGTGCACCATTTTTGAGTTGGGCTACGTTTGAGAAGTTTTTCTTAGGGCGTTTCTTTCCCCGTGAACTGAGAGAAGCCAATGTATAAGAGTGCCTTACCCAAGCAGGATTAACTAAGTGTTCATGAGTACATTTTGAAGTTCACCAAAGTTTCCCGATAAGCTCTGGAGATGGTTGCGGATATGAGGAGCAGGGTGAGTCTATTTGTTGCTTGTTTGTCTCGACTGTCAATTAAGGAGTGCAAGGCAGCAATGCTGATAGGGGACATGGACATAGTTACACTTATGGTTTTTGTGCAGCAGTTTGAGGAAGAGAAGTTGTGGGATAAAGAAGAATTCAAAAACAAGAAAGCTAAGACAGGGAATGGGTCCGAACAACGAAGGAGTAATGTGAACCGGTCTACCTTTTAGCAAAAGCAAAAGGGACCTGCTCCATTATTTTCTAGTGCACCTGCCCCAGAAACAAAGGTGAGTACAATAGTCAGAATTCACAGCATTTCAGAGCTAGACCTTCCCAGTCTCAAGGTAGTGTGGTATAAGGAGGCAATTGGGCTTTTGCATCTGCTAAGTGTGGTAGGAACCACCCGGGTGCTTGTCACGATTGCTCTACAGGATGTTTCAAGTGTAGTCAAGAGGGTCACTCCATGAAAGAGTGTCTGAAGAACAGGCAGGGAAATGGAAATAACGGGAATAGAGCCCAGTCTTCTTCGGTTGCTCCACCAGGCAGGGCTGCACCTAGAGGAGCTACTTCAGGTACTTGCGGAGTAACAAACCACCTATATGATATCACTAGCAGCCAAAAGCAAGAGACTTCTCCAGATGTTGTCATTGGTATGATCAAAGTCTTTACTCTTAAAGTTTATGTTTTGCTAGACCCAGGAGCGAGTTTATCTTTTGTGACATCTTATGTTGTAATGAGTTTTGATAGTCTTCCTGAGAAACTTTGTGTGCCCATTTGTGTTTAGACACCAGTTGGGAAGTCTATTCTAGCTGAGTGAGTCTATCGTGATTGTAGTGTTTCCTCAATCTCAAGAGCACCATGGTAGATTTAGTTGAGTTAGACATGGTTGATTTTGATGTTATACTGGGTATGGATTGGCTTCATGCCTATTATGCCTCCATTGGTTGTAGAACTTGAGTTGTCAAGTTCCAGTATCCTAATGAGCTAGTTATAGAGTAAAGTAGTAGTGTAGCAGTGCCTAAGGGTCGTTTTATTTCATACCTTAAGGCGAAAAAGTTAGTTTCCAAGGTTTGTGTCTATCATATTGTTTGAGTGAATGATTCTAGTGTTGAGACACCTCCTATTAAGTTAGTTCCTATCGTGAGTGAGTTTCGAGAAGTCTTTCTTGATGATCTACCCGGAGTCCCTTTTGAGAGAGAAATAGGCTTCGGTATAAATATTCTTCAAGATACTCATCCAATATCTATTCCTCCATATAGAATGGCTCTAATAGAGTTGAAAGAGCTAAAAGAGAATTTGAAAGATCTCCTTGATAAGGGCTTTATTCGACAAAATGTCTCACCTTGGGGTACTCCGGTAATATTTGTGAGGAAAAAGGATGGTTCTCTTAGAATGTGTATAGATTACCGTCAGTTGAACAAGGTTACTATCAAGAATAAATATCCTCTTCTGAGAATTGATGATCTCTTCGATCCGCTTCAAGGTTCCATGTGTTTCTCTAAGATAGACCTTAGATATGGCTACCATCAGTTGAAAGTAAGAGAATGTGATATTCCGAAGACGGCAGTCAGGACCCGTTATGGTCTTTATCTGTTTTGGGTCATGTCATTCGATTTAACTAATCCGCGTGCAGTGTTCATGGACCTTATGAATAGAGTATTCAAGACTTATTTAGATATGTTTGTTATCTTTCTCATTGATGACATTCTAATCTTTTCAAGGAATGAAGAAGATCATGCTAGCCATCTCAGAATAGTTCTCCAAACTCTAAAGGATAGAGAGTTGTATGCTAATTTCTCTAAATGTGAGTTTTGGTTTGAGTCTGTGGCATTCTCAGGCCATATAGTTTCCGGTGATGGGATTAGAGCTGACACTCAGAAAATAGAGGCAGTGCAGAATGGCCTAGACCCACATCTCCAACTGATATTAGGACTTTCTTGGGGTTGGCTAGATATTATAGAAAGTTCGTAGAGGGGTTATCATCTATTTATCCTTTTTGACTAAGCTAACTCAGAAAACAGTGAAGTTCCAATGGTCTGGATCTTATGAGAAAAGCTTTTGGGAATTGAAAAAGAGGTTGACTACTGCCCTAGTATTGACGTTACCAAAAGGTACGTAGGGCTTTGTTGTATATTGTGATGCGTCTAGAGTTGGGTTGGGTTGTGTGTTAATGTAGAATGACAAAGTCATAGCTTATGCATGTAGACAGCTTAATGTTCACGAGAGGAACTACCTAATCCATGATCTAGAGTTGGCTGCCATAGTATTTGCTTTGAAAATATGGCGTCATTATCTCTATGGTGTTCATGTGGATGTGTTCACTGATCACAAGAGTCTTCAGTATGTGTTTAGCTATAAAGAGCTTAATCTCAGACAGAGGAGGTGGTTAGAGTTACTCAAAGATGATGACATGAGTATTTTTTATCACCGAGGTATGGCTAATGTTGTTGCTTATGCCTTCCCCCAACTTATCTAGATTCGACCAAACAACTCATTTCCCCTTAAAAATGACGTTACCCGATCAATCATTTTACAAATTTGAATTGTTTGGTGGAATTCAGGTTACTCGGACTTCACCCACACAAAGCCCAATATGCAAACCCGCAATTTTGTGAGATTTAAACTAATTTAGGCTAAATACAATATCTAACATGCTCGATTACCAAACAATATTCAACAATCGACTAAGAACACAAATACATAGAGTAGATCCTAGAACTACTCACTAAAATGCTCAGAACAAATCATGAAATTAAGGCTAATTCAGGACACCAATCTTAGAAGAAGATAAGTAAACGATTAAGGCAAGAGCAAAGGCGAGCAATGCAACGAATTCCAATCACACAATGACACCCAAGTAAAAATTAAGTAAAAACTAAGATCTAAAATGTAATTGTGAGAATGCAAGGGTTGAAGAGTTCAAAATAAGGAGAGGTTTTGAATTTAAAATGGTTTAAACATTTTTGACCCTTCAGTTCGCGCCCAGTTTGGCGAGGGTTACAAACATCACTAAACCACTCGGTGAGTCACAGAGTGAACCTTAGCCTGCAAAAATTTACAGAATGTGAGTTCTTCAATTGGTCCAAAGGGCGATTGATGTCGGGCTCACTGAACTACTCAGTGATGCGTCGAGTGGGTTCTGAGCTTGCCCATTTGCCTATTTCTCCCAAGCTTTAAATTTTAAACATGCACATCCAACAAACGTTATTCAAACAACACAAAAATAAAACTTAGGTTGCCTCTCGAGAAGCGCTTTATTTAACATCGTTGCACAGCGTGGCCATGGCATCATGCCTCAGTTTGGAGTTCACCAATGTATCACATAGGAGCCCCCTTTTGACCTTAGATTTAAATGAGCCGAGATCTAACCCATCCGTGTTTCCAACTGCTTAATCATTACCAAGTGTGAAGTGACCATTTGGTGAAGAGAAGAGACGTCATCTTTCATTTCCTTTAGCACCTTGTATGATCCTTTAACTTAGTTCAAAATATGAACAAGCATATAGTCGATTCAGAAATTTTCATGATCAACCCTTGGTTCTTTTGGCTTTGGATGTTCGTGAGAAGGTACATAGTGATCTTTGTCCCCATTTCTATGTCTCAAGTTTGTTCCACAATCACGGTATTCATGATCTAGATATCTCCAACCATAATCTCGATATGTCGAACCATAATCTCGATCTCTATTCCAACCTCGTTTTCCCCCCGGCCTTGGAAAGCTCAGATGGGAACTTCCTACTTGGTTTGCCAATAAATGCACTATTTCATTATACATGGCCTCAAAGTGTGCTTCATTAGGGTTTACATCACAATTAATACATACTGCATTCATAGGCTTGTACCCACTTCCTATGACGTGGTTCGTCACTAGGTCCATTTAGGTCATCATCATGGCCATGTTTTTTTCATCCCAAGATTCAAAGGATACACCTGATCTTTTCTTCTGTACCATGTATGATTAATTTTATTTATCTCATCAAGGAGGGCGGATGCTATGTCAAACAGTTGTCTGATGATTCCACTTTGAATGAGTTGGTTTACAACACTGATGAGTTGGGGATTTGGACTCATTTTCTGGCTTAATATTCAAAGTTTTAGTGTCTTCAATGCCTATAGTTTCTCACACCGCAAACTCGAGGGGAGCAACTGGATCCTAATGCCAAAACTCAGGCCCGAGCCAACCCTACTGAACCATTTGCTACTAGCGCATGGCAGCCATACACAATCAAGGAAACAAACAAGCATATCTTTGCTTAAAACTAAGCCCTCAGAAGGCAAGGCCCCTGTCAACTGATTTATATAAGAAACAGCTACTCCCAGGAGATCATATAAATAAATAGCCAACTATCACGATGTCCTGATTGGGCTGTGGAGGCAACCGTGACATCTATACCCAAACTAAAAGCAGGAATATATCAATACAATACATCAAACAACTCACAAGCTTCAGCAAAGCAACAACCTAGGGCAGTATGGCTATAAGGTAGATATACACCCCACACACTAGTCTGCAAGCCTCTAAGAGTAGTAAAGATTGGCGGGATAGGGCCCCAGCCTACCCATAAAAATATATACAACAAAAGCTAACAAACCTCCAAACTTTGGCAGCTCCAGAGGAAAGGGGCTAGCCAACCAGATAGAAATCAATCCTGCTACTAAGGAGGTCTACTCGGTCATCTATCAGGACCTGCATGCATGAATGCAGCGCCCCCAGGCAATGGGGGGTCAGTACAAAATAATGTACAGAGGATGTAAGGCTGTAGACTAAATGAGCAAGTATCATAATATACCAAAAGTAATCAGGTAAGGAAATCAAATTTCGATTAGCATGCCAACCCACTACTGAATCTAATAAAATACAATACTGATCAAACATCAAGCTAACCAAGCCCCCATAAGCCCGGTAGGTACAAACAACATACCACCTACTTAGGCCCCCATAAGCCCAGAAGGTACCAAATCAATCTACATAACCTTATCGGTAGCCCCTTGTCTTTGTAAGAAGTCACATAGCCATTTTTGGCAACGATATAGCCCCGTAGGCAGCGCATAGCCCTCTTAGGCAACATCATAGCTCTGTGGGCTGCACGTAGCCCTCTTTTGCATCACATAGCCTTGTTGGCAATACATAGCCCTCTTTGGAATCAAAATAGCCCCGTAGGCAACACATAACACTCTTTGGCATCAACATAGCCCCCTGGGAAACACATAGCCCTCTTTGGCAATAACATAGTCCTATTAGACAACATCATAGCCCCCATAAGCAGTTCATAGCTCAACAACTAACCATAATAGCCCCAAGGGTGATAACAAACAATTAAATAGGGTGAAGGTGAGCAATTTAGCTATAAACAATATGTATGAATAATCTCCAAGTTGTTCCTAACTTAGGGTATTTCTTAACAGATGTGAGTCCCTAAAATGAGGGTTTATAACCACCCAATCAGCCAACCACTCACAATTACATCTAGAAGATCACCAACGTTAACTACCTCTACGGAAACATGTCGAACGAAGGGAATAACCTTAACATACCTTTCCAATGAATGCTCAAAAAATTGTAGTTCCTTCACGAAAGTTGTTCCTTATGTCCTAAGCTTCGCAAACACTATATATACACAACTGGTACGCTCCTTCCTATCAATAGTTCATAATTAATCCTATATCGGCAGATTTGCCATATTGCCCCAACATGTCAAAACGTCCGTAGAAATTCATAAAAATAATCATAAAAGAGTCCCGAAATGATTACCTTAGTTAACCAAGTTTAAACCTTGAAGAAACACCAATAAGTACAAATTTATATCTTCAAAAACTAGATCCAAACGGAGCTAATAGAAGGGAAAAATGATTGCCACGTGTAGGGATTACGTTTCTAGCCACGGAGGCAATGTTTAATGGTAGAAATCGTCAAAAACTAACCTTCATTATGCTAGAACTCCATAGGAACCCTCTCTTAAGCTTTCTCTCTTGTTTGGAACTGAAATGAAATGTTTTCATGGCTTAAAATGTTAAATAAGCCGACATACCATATTTTTACCCGACCCGGATTCTTCCTCGGCAGTCCCTAGTAAAACCTCCATAACTTTTTACTCTAATGTCGATTTGATACGGGGTTTTGTGTGTTGTATACTAGACTCTTAGTCCTTCGATTTAATGGATATTAGGCCTTCTAAATCTTTAAATATTAGGAGAAAACGTCCAATACATTTCACCCAAATTTCAGAGAAATCTTTAAAAAGGAACTTACGATAACTTTCACCCACTTTTATATTGTGACTTAACTTACTTCAAAACTTCAGATACAACCCTTGAACACTTAAAATATGACATACCACATCATTTTTAATTTATTTCTCACCCTTCTTATCTTTCCACGAAGATACGAGTTAATTTAGACGTTTTGATAAGTCGGGGCGTTACATCCTTCCCCCCTTAGAAACATTCATCCTCGAATGACAAAAAATTTGAGTCACGTGGTTAAGTCCTTAGGAGTTTCAACAATTTAGGAAGAATATCCTTTGTAAATGTGACTATCCAGGAACATGAAATGTATAAATTCTAACCTAGGTGTCTCACCGGATGACATAAATAGCTATGCACTATAGCTCCAAAATAAAAGTGCAAGCAAATATGCAACGACAACAACAATAATAATAAGCAACAGTATAAAAAAACAATCAGATTGGTGTCTAACCTCACTACTTTAATATGCTCTAGTATGCCATCACCCTGGGTATGAAACAAGTGAGGATATTTGGACCTCATGTCATCCTCAACTTCCCAAGTCACCTCTTCTCTATTCTTGTTTCTCCACAATACCTTAACCGAAGCCACCTCTTTGGTCCTCAATTTACGGACATGTCGATCTAATATGGCAAATGAAGTTTCCTCGTAGGACAAATTCTCTGTGATCTGAACATCCTCAACTACAACCCGATAAGGGTCTCCTACGCACTTCCGTAGCATCGATACATGGAAAATTGGATGAATAGATTCTAGCCCCAAAGGCAATTCAAAATCATAAGCCACTCGTCCCACCCTCCGGAGGATCCAATATGGCCCAATGAATCTTGGACTAAGCTTGCCTTTATTGCCAAATATCATAACACCCTTTACAGGTGAGACTTTTAAGAAAACCTAGTCATTGACACAAAATTCTAAGTCCCTTCATCGCATATCTGAGTATGACTTCTATCGGCTTTGAGCTGTTACAACCTCTCCCGAATAAGATTAACCTACTCCACTGTCTGTTGTACTTGATGCTTATCGTGACCAACGATACTATCCTACGGTATGAGTGTCTACAATCGTCGATAATATAGTAACCCAACAAAGGGTTGGGGTCGTGTCCCAAGGGAGCGGTAGAAAAATAAAATTACATTCTAACTAGTAATAGCTAAAGATATTAACGAACAAAAACATAGTAAATTAAAGGGGGACACACGAAAGTGTCAAATATCAAATGAGGGTTTTGTAACAAGTACTAAAACAACAAAATAAACAAGAAAATCAAGTATGGGAAAAGGTTCTTGGGATGTGACCGCAATACAAGTTGAGATAAATCGTTGGGTACATGCTTACGATAAGAAATTTGCAAGACAATAGTGACTAGCCTAAGCTTTAAATGGAATTAACTTCCCTCTCGGGCAACTTACCCCATTTCAATTGCGTTCCTCTCGGACACCCATTTACCGCATGAAGACTAGTCTAGGCCTTACCCCACTCATTATCTTGAGCTGAGTGTTAGGATATGGGACTAGGGCTCACCCTCTCGGCCTGAACCTCATCTCGACCCACTCCTTAGGCCATCAGTTTTGTGGTTTTGGTTTTGCGACCTCCCTCTCGGGCAAGCCAAAAACACATGGGTGGCTTTATATTTGCAACTACAAACCCTTTAGATTAAACCACAACCGCTAGGTGAAATCACCATTAACATACATCTAACCTATCAGCAAGCAAGACCTAACAAGAATATCAACCCATATTTGGTAAATCACACCCTAAGAATGTGGGGTTTTTAGCCACACATTATGAAATAAGAAATTTTACCAAACATGATAAAGAAATCAACTGGGTATAAGATATTAAACGTTGAATTAAGCTACGGAAGGAGAAATAAAGAAGACCCACTTCCAACTTGGGGAACATGAATTCTTTTCTACAAGTCTCCACAAAACCCTCTCCAAACTTGAGAGAAAAATACAGAAAAATACTATAGACTAATAATAATGTTTACTCTAAAATTTTCCACACTAAGACTACAACTCTAACTAGTATTTATAGTTTTCACAGATTGTGCTGCGGCGGATCGTTCGGCGACATTACTTGAGATCGCTGATGAACTCCGCGATCAGCCCTTTAATCATCGCATCGCGTTCGGTGTCTTGCCTTTAGTATCCTCGTATTCTGGATCATTGGGCGGTACAGTACTGCTTCGCGGAATTAATCGACAACTCGTTGACTGCTCATTTCCTCGCCTTTCAATGCACTTCCTTTAAGGTTTCGCGTACTGGAACAAAGGGCGGTGCATGCCAATTCGACGACTCGCTAAGTTGGACTTGGTGATCCACATACTTTCATTTCTTGTTCTTTTCAGCCCCTTTTGCTCCGTTTTGCGCCTAACTGTCCGTGCTTCCAGTAAAACTTCAAATACCAGAAACTTAAGCATTTTAATCTGGTATTGAGATAAAACAAGCATTCGAGGACACTATTTCTATTAAAATAAAGCCCTAAATGAGTCCAATTTGTGGACTCATCAACACCCCCAACTTAAAATTTTGCTTGTCCTCAAGCAAACTCAAGTTCAGCAGTTCAAATAGGGTTCCTCAAATAGTGCTTGACAAGACTTAATCATGAATGCACACAACAAGACTCAATTTACTTATGCAAGATCACTTGTGTACTCAAAGATTCAAATTGTGACACACCATTTCCAAAGATTCTCATGTAATTGCTACATGTGCAAGTTCAAGATCAACTAAAGTATCTAAATGCCCTCACATAAAGAATGATTATATATTCACACACAAATATGAGTCTATTTAAGATCAGGAATCAGTTACAATGCTCACACTCAAAAAAGAGGAACACAATGCATGTTTTCACCCATAGGTTTGCCCTTATTTTCCAATTGACTTTTGATCCAGCTTACTCAAGATCAAAAAGGTCTTTCTAAGGCTTGTAATAGGGCTGAGTGCAAAGGCATGGTCATTTAGGCTTACTGACTTTTTCCTCGTGAGTTGTGGCCTTCTCAAGGCATTCCCTTCTTTTCCTCTATCAATTCTTTTTCTAGTGCTTCTAAGTCACTCTTTTTTTAGTTTTATTCTCCTCCATGGATTGCTTGAAACCTGATTCTCTTTGTACTTTATTCCACATTTCATTTTTTTAATTTGAATAGAAGGGGTTCCATTTTTATGCAATACCATGGGTTAAGGGGGACCATTCTTGCACTTATTGACTTCTCCTTTTCCCTTTCAGCACACCCCAACTTAGGCTTTTGGCCTAAGTTGGCTATTCTCTAAACCACAACTCAAGAGGATTGTAGGTAGTGGTTCAAGTAAGGTCTAGGGTTCATCAAGCTTCTTCCAAAGAGAGGTAAGGCTCAAAGGGTGTTCAAAAGAGTTTCACACGCTCACAGGTAGGCCACAAAAAGTGGTATATGTTAAATTGGTTTACAATCTTCAAAAGTTTCCTAAAATCATCTCTAGAGGACACCTTTCTAAATCAAATAGACTAACGGGGAAAATTCTAGGTTTATTCATTCATGGCTCACAATAAGCTAATCACACAAGGCATCGATACTTCAGTCAACCAAGACTAGACACGTTCGCTAGTGTGCAACGGTCCTTACAAGAACATCAATTTGATAAATTGCTAGTCACAACGAGATGCAAAGAGTGCACATATTGTCTATGTAACTTCATTTGGCCTCGTCGTAGCCGTGCATTCATGTTTGTTCAATTGAGAGCACTATTCAAGTCATTGGTATTGATCGAAACCGAGACTTAAATTTTTACAAAAGAACAACCACTTTCAGCACAAGAGGTGGCAAAAATTTTTCGAAAGGATCAAAAATATTTTGTAAGTAAAATAACAGGAAACAACAGGAGCCATTAGCTCAAACATCCACAAAAAAACAATATTTAAAATACAAATCAAAGCAGACGACCCAAATTTATACAAAATAAAACATGAATGTCAACACAAAAGGTGTGGGCCTCACTCAACCACAAATAAAGAGTGTTTGTCATCAAATGCAAATAAACACAAAATCCGTAAGGCAAAATAAAGAAACACAAAGAGGGAGGTAAAGAGAATATCCTGGCTGCTTGATCCACTCATATGTATGAGCTTCAGTGTTGGGAGTAACCTCCAGAAGTACCGACCCCACTAAATCCCGCAGCCGGAGCTTTGGCCAAGGAAGCCTGCACAACAACATCTATCATGATTTCCTCAGTCTCTGCTATGTCGTTTGTTGTAGCTCCCTCGAACATATCTTCATCAGTCTCTACTTCTGCTCTAGAATCTTCTATCTACTGCGCTATATCCCCATATCCAGTAATAGTCTGAGGCCTCTCAGGCATGGCTGTAATTTCCACTGTCCCAAAGATAATGGACACATCAGTGGCCTTCAAGTGATTCACATCTTCTCGCAGCTCAATGGCATCTTTTAAAAATATTATCTCACTAGTGGACCATTATTTGTGCTCACACACTGCTATTGTCACGACCCGAGAGCATCCCCAAGTCGTAACATGCGTATTCGACCTCTCGGAGGTCTCATACAAGCCCTTAGCATTCATCACATTAGATATGTAAAATAGTGTGGAATTAAAAACTCTTTAAATAAAATCCCATAAGACTCAAA
>JAJOOG010000742.1:0-133352 GCA_029582565.1 Solanum infundibuliforme | reverse complement strand
TGTTTTCATCTCGTTGTGATTAGCCATGTATCAAATTGATTCTCTTGTGATGACCGTTGCACACTAGCAAAAGTGTGGAGTCTTGTTTGACTTTAGTGTCGATGCCTAGTGTGATGAGCTTAACTGTGAACTATGCATGATGGATCCTAGAATTTGCCCCGTTAGTCCGGTCGACTAACCAAAGCTATCTCTTGATATGATCTTAGGAGACGTCTAAGAGTGTGAGCCAATTGGACATATACCTCTTTTGTGACCTACCTTGTGAGTGTGTGAATCTCTCTTGAACACTTCTTTAACCTTACCCTTTTTTTCCGGAAGAAACTTGATGAACACTAGACCTCTATTAATCCACTACCTATAATCCTCTTGATATGTGATTGATTGAAACACCAACTTAGGTCAAAAGTCTAAGTTGGGGGTGTGGTGAAAAGAAAATAGAAAGTCAAGAAGTGCAAGGAAAGTCTCCTTTAACCCATGATGATTGAGAAAAGTGGAACCACTCCACATATATAAAAAAAGAGAAGAAAAGAATGAAAAAGAAAGTTGTGGAATAAATTATAAAAGAAATGGGGTTTCTAAACAATCCATGGAAAGTGAATAATAGGATGACTTATGAGCACTAAAGAAAATGATGAAAGAAAGAGAAAGGAAGTGTTGTGAGCACCACATTTCATGAGGATGAAAGTCACTGAGGCTAAAGGACCATACCTTTGCACTCAGCCCCATTACAAGCCTTGAATAGACCTTTGTGATCTTGAGTGAGCTGAAACAATTGTTGATTGAAAAATACGGGCAAACCTATGGGTGAAAGCATGCATTGTGTTCTTCCTTGTGAGAGTGAGCGTTGCATTTGACTTTGGAACTTTAAATGATTAAACCATTGTGTGTGAATATGGAATCATCCTTTCTGTGAGGGCATTCAAATGCTTTTGTTGAGCTCGAACTTTCATTTGAAGCAAGTAATGCGAGCTTGAGAATCTTTAGTAATGGTGTGTCACAACTTGAATCTTTGGGTACACATTTGATCTTTGCATGAGTAAATTGAGTCTTGTTGTGTACATTCATGATCGAGTCTTGTGTAGCACTTTTTGATACATCCCTGTTTGAACGACTGAACTTGAATTTTACTTAAGGACAAACAAAAGTTTAAGTTAGGGGGTGTTAATGTGTCCTCAAATTGTACTCATTTAAGGCTATATTTTTATAGAATTAGTGTCCTCAAATGCATATTTTGACTCAATATATGTTGAAAAGCCTTAAGTTTCAGGTATTTAGAGTTTGAGGGAAAGCATGGATACTACTTAACAAAAAGTAACAAAGGCAGCAGAAAGAATGACAAAATGAAGATCTGAGGATTGCCGAACCCATTCGGCGAGTCGCCAAAAGGTCTTATCCTTGGCTTTTGTTCCAGTGTGCTGAGCCCTAAAGGAAAGGATCAAATCAAAAGTGAAAAGGAGCAGTCGGCGTATCGCCAAGCAGTTCTGCGAAGCTGTACTATGTCGCCCAATGATCCAAAACACGATGATACTGAAGGCTAACGCAATACGGCAATGAACTAAACCGAAGGGCGGATTGCCGAGTTGATCGGTATCCCGACAACTTCGCCGAGTGATCCTTAGCAGCACATTTTCTGAAAACTATAAATACTAGTTAATGTTTTATGGCTTAGTATCAAAGTTTAAATTATTATTATCAAGTTTTATTAATAAGTTTTAATATTATACTTAAAATATTCTCTCTAAGCTTGGAGAGGGTTTTGAAGAACTTGAAGATTGAACAACTCCAAGATTTTGGACTTGGGTCTTATGGATTATTCACTTTTGACTTGTTTTAAGACTTAATCTTGCATACCCATTGATGGAAACTGATATTGGTATACATTTTTACCTCTTTTACATGTGTAGCTAAAACCCCAATTCTTGGGGTGTGATTTTGTGATTATGGGTTAGATTAATTGTTGCGTCTTATTTGCTGATAGTTTAATTGTTGTTTAGATGTGATTTTGTTTAGTAGTTGTGTTGGAACTTAATGAAACTATTGTTGAAAATACGATTTCACCTTTGTGTTTTCGGCTTGCTCGAGAGAGAGGTCGTAAAACTAAGACTACTAAATTGAAGCCCGGTGGGAGTGGGTCGACATGAAGTTCAGCTCGAGAGAGTGAACCCTAGTCCTTCTCCCACACACTCAACTCGAGAGAGTGAGTGGACTAAGACGAAGGTTGTTCTTCATACGACAAGTGGGTTTCCGAGAGGAACCCATTTGATTCGGGGTAAGTTGCTCGAAAAAGAATTTACCCCCACTATAGTCTAGCCTAGTCACAAATATTCAATTGATTTACTATCAAAAGTATGTACACAATAGTCCAGTCCAACTCGTATTCCTATCACATCCCAAGAATCCCGTCTCTGCATTCGTATCTCTTTTTATTTTTGTTGATTTTGCTCTTTATTTGCTTGCAAACCCCTCATTGATAATTGTCACTCGTGTCAAACCCTTTAATTTGTCATGTCTTCATTTGATTAAGTCTTTAGCTACGGTTAGTCTTAGCACTTTTGCGCTTAACCACTAATTTTCAAGAACCACTCCCTTGGGAGTCGACCCCAACCCTTGGTTGGGTTACTATACTATTGTAAGATCGTATACAGTTGCATTGGAAGTTGTGTCTTGATTTCGCAAACCTCATAGGTATATAGAAATTGCCCTGTCACAGTCTCTTAGAAAGTCAACTCATCAGATCTTGTAGAATTAGAAATGGTAGATTTTGATATCCTTCCAGGCATGGATTGGTTACACTCCTGTTATGCCTCAATCGATTGTAGAACTAGGATTGTTCGGTTTCAATTCCAACACGCAAGTCTTAGAATGGAAGGGTAGTAGCTCAGTGCAAATAGGTCGAATTATCTCTTACCTTAAGGCCAGAAAGATGATATTGAGAGGGTGGTGGATCACATGTTGAGGAAAATGGGAAGGAATTAGCAAAAAGATGTTAATTGGCTTGCTCGCTTAGGAGTTAGTTCATTAGAAGGAAGTAGAGGTTTTCTCCCAAGAGGGAGATGGTCGCTTATATGTTCCTAAGGTGGATGAGTAGTTTAAGCATTCATGAAGGCCGAGTATCCTCATTTCTTTCCTTCTGATTCCGTTTCAGGTTGAGATAATAGTTTCCTCCATAGTCTTTCAGTTTACTCATGCAAAATTCAGTCTCAATATCATGTTCCTTCAGTTATACTTGCATTTTCAACATATTAACATGTCCTTGGAACTTACTTCATTTAGAATTTAGTTTCTAGTTCTTAGTGGTAAGGATTGTAGCTTCTTCCCTACATACTCATATTGTTTAGACTTCATTCAAGGACGAATGTTCCCAAGGGGGAGATAGAGTAACACCTCGGATTTGAGAAACTAGAAAAAAAATAGCAGCTTTCCAGACCTGGTGCAAGAACCACGGAAGCCACCGACGGTCCGTGGTGTGGCACACAGTCTGTAGGTCAATATGTTTTGTTCAGTTATGTATTTTATTCAGCTTTACTCTATATCTTGCATGATCAGTACATTCAATGATTTGATGCATACACTGCACTATATCCTTTCATGATGTAGGTTCAGGTAATCAGCATAAAGATCATTCATAGATTGGTTCCCGATCTCCAGTTCATCAGCCTTAGTGGTGATTCCTTATACTTCGAGGACAATAGACATGTTTTACACCTTAGTCTTTTTATTCAGTTTTCAGTTTTGCTAGAGTTAGCTGGAGGAATGTCCTAGCAACTTTAGTCAGTTAGAGGTTTTTTCAGACATAGCTTTAGATTCACCTTTAATTTTGAGTTTGATCTTCCAGTTGTTATTAAACTCATAGTCTTTTATATGATCACATTAGTTTTCGGTATTGCCCACTTTCAGTTAATTATGGTTTAAAGCCTCCGCATAGTATATTTTATTCAATAATCTTTTAGTATACTTATGATATGCCAGCTCAGGGTTAGCTTGGGCCACTCGTAATCCTAGGTCCCGTGTTTACGTCTAAGGGGTAGCCTCAGGAAGTGATAGTATAAAGCAACAAACAATCTCTCATATTATGACCACGCTTACCACAATTAAAGCAACCATCCATACTGGCAAAACATTTGCCATCATGTTTCTTGCCACATCTAATGCAAGTAGTTGTAGAAGATCCACCACCATTACCTCCTTATGGTTAAGGATTAAACACCCTATCCTTGTTGAACCTAGAGGTAGGAGAATTAGATAAACCTTGACTGGAAGGTTTTTATGAAGCTCTGACTATGGTTTACGATGGTTTGATCATGTTTATGACTTATGATATTCTTAGAGACTTTTATATGATTTCACTTTGTTATGCATATTATGTTCTTATGTTGTCATATGCCCATGTTTCATGACTTTATGTATTTACCCAAACTTAGTACATTCCATGAACTAATGCATACTTGTTCTTACATTGTTTGTTAATGTAGGGTCCAATGCTTGATGAGTACACGTTTTGGACTCATTTCAGGTTTTTTTTGGATAGATTTAGTGTCCTCAAATGCTTATTTTGTGCCAATAACTGATATAAAATCCTTTATTTCCAGGTATTTGGATTGAGGAACAAAGAATGGACACTAACGAGAAAAAGGGAACAAGGCAGTTGAAAGAACGAAGAAAAGAGGCATGTTGATCACCTAATCGATTGGGTGAGTCACCAAGTGGCTATTACCTCACCTAAAGTTCTAGTGTGACAACCCCTATAGGAGAAAATCAAGTTAGCAAGAGAAAGGAATAGTCAGCCTGTCACCGAACAGTTCCGCATTGCAGTGATTACATCGCCCAAAGTTACCGAACTTGAAGATGCTGAAGACCAAAGCAAAAAGGCGATTGAACTGACCAAATGGCAGATCACCGAGCTAATTAGCGATGCCAACTTACTCCGACCAACGGTCCTTCGCAGCATATTTTTGGTGACTCTACATATATTTTTGAATATTTAGTTTAGTATCAATTTTCATAATATAGAATATTTCGGTTTTGGAGTTGGAACTCTTAGTTTTGAGAAAAACTTTTCCTTAGCTTTTAAGAATTGAAGTTTTCCATTTTTGAGAAATTGGAAGTGGATCTTTGAGATTCTTCAACTTGGACCTTGTAAAGACGAAATTAATCTTACCCAGTTGATGGAAACACAATTTGGTAACGATTTCTATCTTTTTATTATTTCTAGCTAACACCCTAATTCTTGGGTGTGATGATATGATTATGGGCTGATTTAGCTTATGGATTTTGCTAATTGATAGTTTAAATGCTGTTAAGAAGTGATTTCATTCAGTAATTGAAGTTTAATTTAAAGGGTTGTAGTTGCAAATACAATTCTACCTTAATGTTTTTCGCTTGGTCGAAAGTGAGGTTTCAAAATCAAGATTACTCTTAAAAGAGATACTCTTACTTATTCTTCACAAAGTCCAAGGTGTATGAGGGTGGACAAATAGAAGAGATACTCTTACTCATTCTTCACAAAGTCGAAGAAAACGACAAAGTGTTGAATGAGGTAAAAGAGAATGTCTCACTGCTGAATTAGATGACTGCTTCCCATTTCATATCAGTTCAGCTGCTGGAGACCCAAATGGTTCATGTGTTGTCTTGTCTCTACCCCACAAATCATGATTGAGTGGGGAAGTCGTGCTACGACAATAACTAAAGTACTTCTTGGAAGGCAACCCAAGTGTTTATCTCTTAATTTTTGTTTTAGAAATAATCGTGTGTTGATTTTGTAGGTTGAAGTGTAGAATGCGTTTGAAAAGAGAAGACTGGCAAGAAAGACTCTTGTTGGCGACTCGCCAAAGAGGTCGGCGGGCCCGATTGGGACCGCCGTTGGACTCAAGAAACTCTAGGAGTTAAGTCTGTAAAACTCGGTGAGCCCAAGAGCAGATTGGCGAATCACTGACCAGGTTGGTGATCATGACTTAGTCTGCCGTTTGGACCCCCAATTTAATTGGAGGTCCTGTAAAACTCGGTAAGGTAATAGCCCACTCTGCTTGTCGCCAAGTGGGTCGGCGAGTAAAAATAATGTCGCCGAATGGGCGAGAACTGGACAATTTTTAAAGGCCATAAGTTCAAAAGTTCAAAATCTTTCATATTCCCTCACTTTTCAACTTTCTAAAATTACACCCGCACTACAGTATTCTCAAATCTTTCTTTAGCGATTTTTGACACATTTGTGATTGATTTTGTCTTAGTGTTGTGTGCTATGCCTCTCTGATCATAATTCTATATGTGTGTGCTTATTTTAATTCGAATATTGTGCCTATAATGCCTTTAATGTTCAATTCCTAAAATTGTCGAGCTTGAAAATGATTATAATTGTGGGGTTGTGCTTGCATGTTGTTGGGTCTAGTCGGGTGAAGTCTAAGTAACCCGCAGTTGTGCTAAATGACGTATTTTCCCCCCATGATAGAGCGGTTGACGTCATTATTAATGGCAAATGTCATCAAATTGATAAATTTGGCCAAACCGAGAGAATTCTAAGTATCCAGGGGGTATGGGTGTAATGGGTCTTAGCTTAGTTGTAAGAATGTATGTTTTGATTTTGTTTACGGGGGCTGCGGGGTTGAATTTGGAAGTTGGGGTTGAAAGTAGGCACATTGGACCATTTGTTAAGCTGGGGCGAGCTCGTCGAACCACTCGGCAGTTCACCAAAGTCCCCCTTATCTCATTTAATTTCATGCTTAAATGTCAGTTAGGTTCTGTAATTTTCGCTCAGAAGCCTGAGTTCACCGAGTGGACTCGATGACTCGTCGAAAGTTTTACTTAATCACCCTTTATGCGCCCCTAACCCCTAAAATAGACTATATTCGATTGTTTCGGCGAGTCTGTCTGCAATTGTTTTCTTCTATGCTTTTGCTTGAATTATTTCTAACTTTTTTTTATGTTTTGAAGATACGTCAAAGACAAACATTGACATGCCACCCCGCAAAAGAGCACGAGGTATTGTAATCAATGAAGGGGGAACAAATCCTACTAAAAAGGGAAGAACAGAGCCTCCAATGGGAGGCAAGGGTAACGTCAAGAGGCCCGTATCTGAAATTCTGGAGCACAACTCTGACAAGGAAAGAGTGTTTGCTGACTCCCGGGCTGTATTATCTGAGCGTGAGGATGACCAGCCCTTATAGTCTTGGCGGTAAGAGATCTGTGCTAGATCTCGCCCTGACTCAGCTAGAGACCCTTCAGCTTCCAACCCAACAGATTCAGTGCTAGCTACGACACGTCCTATAGCTCCAGAACCACCAGTGGTTCCTCCTCCACGACTACTTAACAGACTAAAAGCCAATAGGTTACGAATGATTCTTAAGGAGAATCTGTTTTCGACAGAAGGCTTAGAGGGAAGATACTCCGGGGTGAGGTAGACACTCTAGTATCATCATTTTGAGCAGTTCAGCAGTCCCCGACGCCCCTACATTCCTACATGGGTCCGGGAGTTCTACTCTGCATATGGTGACCTGGTTCCTAAAACCAAGAAGAAGTCTAGTGAGTTTAGAACGATGGGGTCCATTATGGTACGGGGGACAATGGTGCATTGTAGCCGTGATCACATCAACGCGGTACTAGACAGGGGGTCAGACTTTGACTATCCCAACCTGGCTACCACTACAGCATCATTGGATGAGCTCAAGGGCTGGATGGCACCCCTCATCTCAGATACTACACCAAGGTGGATAGAGGAAAGAGTCCCGATCGGGAAGAGGAACTTGAGTGTAGTTGCACGTTATTGGTTTTGATTCATCAGCAGTTTTATTATGGCCTCCCAAAATGAGTCCATTCTCCATCTTTTTAAGGTGTCCTGCCGTGAGTCGATTATTTCTAAAAAGAGCATTGACATGGGGCTTATTATTAAGCAGGAGATGGCCATGAGGGCCAAGCAGAGGCAGACCTCACTTCTATTCCCGGTGCTGATCACAGAGTTGTGTAGGCATGTTGGAGTTTCTCGTGATGACACGAGATATTTTGAGGTTACTCCCACTTCTTCCACCGATATTCGGCATATATAGGCCGAGTACACATGAGAAGAGGTCGACAGCAGGAGAGCATCCTCGGTAGATACATCTCTGATGGTGGACATTGACTCGATACCTGCAGAGTCATCTTTGCCTACTTCGGCCTCCGGGCCTTTAAGTATACCTGTCTCGACTACTTTTTCCTCACAGGCTCTGGGTTCCTCTACCTCTGCCCCACCCTCCAGGATCACTCCGGCTATGATCCAGAAGATAGGGGATCTGACCCATTCAGCTAATGTGAGGGCAACCCGACTTGAGAGATCCATCCCATGGATGATCGAGAGTGCTATCCTTACTGCACTTTACCCCCCTCCGAACTCCCATTGACACTCTCACTGAGAAAGTTGAGGCTTATGAGAGTAGACAGGGGGAGACCTCCGAGGTTACGGTTTTGAAAGCCAAAGTTGTGGTTCTGAGGAAAGACGTGGATTATCTAAAGTCTACTGACATCACTTCATTACTGGAGGCCGCTGATGATGTTGATGCCCCAGAGACTTCTGAGATTCCTTCGGCTACCATCGGAGATGTATATAGGGATGGTACAATAGCTGATGAGTCGGAGGTAGAGACCCACGAGGAGCAGATAGAGTTGAGGGAGGAGAGCATATATGGAGATTTACCAGATCTACAGGAGACGATTGTACAGTTGGTGATCCAGACATCACTAACAGAGACGTCCATGGTAGCTCCTAGTGGACCCACTACTTCTGATGTGACTCCTGGCACTGATGCCCATGTTCAGAGTACTATACTAGGCACTGATACCCAGACAGATGGAGTGATTGTTTAGATAGGATTTCTCTTTACCTCCCTCTCTGTCTTATTTTTATTGAATCTTGTATATTTTATTGCTTGCATTTGAGGACAAATAGCTTTTGCTTTTGTGGTGGGGTGAGGCTCACCTTTTGTGACTATTGTTCTATCTATATATTTGGGTTTTGTGCTATTGATTATTTTGGCACTGTATTTTGTGGATGTTTGAGCTTGTGGCTCCTCACTTTAATTGTAAATGATTTTTGGACCCTTCCAAAAAAAATTGTGCCACCTCTTGATCGCGTTTGAATGTGGCTGTTCTCTTGCAAATTTGAGTATCGGTCATGATCAATACCAATGACTTGAATAGTGCTCATAATCGAACAAAAATGAATGTGCGGCTAGAATGAGGCCAAATGATTTTGCATAGACAATATGTGAACTTTTTGCATCTCGTTGTGACTAGCCAGTTATCGAATGAGTCTCTTCTGATGAACAATACACACTAGCAAAAGTGTGGAGTCTTGTTTGATATTGTTGTCAATGCCTTGTATGATCAGCCTACCGTGAAGCATGTATGATGACACCGAGAATTTGCCCTGTTGGTTCGACTGACTAAGTGATGCGATCTCTTGAAATGATCTTAGGAAACTTTGAAGAGTGTGAAACAATTTGATATTATACCTCTTTTATGGCCTAGCTTCTAAGTATGTGATCCTTGATTGAACACCCTTTGAGCCATAGCCTTTTCTCTGAAGAAACTTGATGAAATTGTGACCTTCATTTATCCATTACCCATAATCCTCATGATTTGTGGATTGTTTGAATAGCCAACTTAGGCCAAAAGCCTAAGTTGGGGCTGTGGTGAAAAGAGAAGGTAAATCAAGAAGTGGAAAGAAATCCACCTTTTTACCCATGATTTTGAGAAAGATGGAACCCCTCCATACAAAAAGAAAGAGTGAAAAAAGAAAAAAAGAATGAAAAAAATTGTGGAATAAAGTTGTGAAAATGCAAAAAGAAATGGGGTGTCCAACAGTCCATGGAAAGTAAATAATGGGGTGATTTATGAGATTAAATGAGAATGATGAGGAGAAGGAAAGAAAGTGTTGTTCATACCATATTTCATGAGAATAGCAGCCAATGAGCCTAAATGACCATACCTTTACACACATCCCCGTTACAAGCCTTGAAAAGACCATTTTGATCTTGAGTGAGCTGAAACTAGTGTTGATTGGAAAATAAGGGCAAACCTATTGACGAAATAATGCATCCTGCTCATCTTTGTGAGTGTGAGTGTTGATTGTGATTCTGGAGCTATAAATTGTTGAACCATTGTGTGTGAATATGGAATCATTCTTTTTGTGAGGGCATTTGAGTACCTTTGTTAAGCTTGAACTTGCATTTGTAGCAAGTATTGTGAACTTGAGAATCTTTGATAATGGTGAGTAACAACTTGAATCTTTCAATACACAATTGATCCTTGCATGAGTAAGTTGACTCTTTTTGTGTGCATTCATGACTGAGTCTTGTGTAGCACTATTTGAGACATCCTTTTTGAACTGCTGAACTAAAGTTTTACTTGAAGACAATGCAAAAATTGAAGTTAGGGGTGTGGATGAATCCATGTTCTGGACTCATTTAGGGCTTTATTTGGATAGATTTAGTGTCCTCAACTGCTTATTTTGTGCCAATAACTGATGTAAGATCCTTGATTTCCAGGTATTTGGATTGAGGGACAAATCATGGACACTAACGAGCAAAAAGGAACAAGGCATCTGAAAGAACGAATAAATGAAGGTTTGTTGATCGCCTAATCCATTAGGCGAGTCACCTAGTGGCTATTACATCTCCTAAAGTTCCAGTGTGCCAAGCCGTGAAGGAGAAAATCAAGTCGGCGAGAGAAAGGAGCAGTCGGCGTATCGTCAAACTGTTCTGCGATGCAGTGATTGGATCGCCCAAGTTACAGAACATGAAGATGCTGAAGGCCAAAGAAAAAAGGCGATCGAATTGACCAAAGGGCGGATTTCCGAGCTAATCGGCGATCCCAACTTACTACGCCGAATGGTCCTTGGCAACATATTTTTGGCAACTATAAATACATTTTTGAATATTTAGTTTAGTATCAGTTTTCATAATATAGAATATTTGAGTTTTGGAGTTGGAACTCTGAGTTTTGAGAAAAACTTTTCCTTAGCTTCGAAGAATTGAAGTTTTGCATTTTTGAGAAATTGAAAGTGGGTCTTTGAGATTTTACAACTTGGACCTTTGTAAGGACGAAATTAATCTTACCCAGTTGATGGAAACACAATTTGGTAATGATTTCTCTCTTTTTATGATGTTTAGATAAAACGCTAATTCTTGTGTGTGATTATCAGTTGATTTAGCTTATGGGTATTGCTAATTGATAGTTTAATTGTTGTCTACAAGTGATTTCATTCAGTAATTGTGGTTTAATTTAAAGGGTTATAGTTGCAAATGCAATTCTACCTTAGTGTTTTTGGCTTGCTCAAGAGAGAGGTTTTAAAACCAAGATTACTGAATTGATAGTCTGTGGGTATTGGGTTCAGCTCGAGACAGTGAATCCTAAATCTTTTTCCATAGATTCAGCTCGACAGAGTGAACTGACTAAAGCATAGGTTGTTCTTAATTGCTTGATTGTTGGTGTTCGAGAGAAACCAACTTGATTCAGGGTAAATTGTTTGGGAGAAAGTTTATCCCCACTAAAGTCTAGATTATTCACTGATTTACAGCTATTTACTATCAGTTGCAATTACCCATTTGTCTATATTATCCTATAATCCAATCACATCCCAAGAACCCATCTCATTACTTGTTAATTCGTGTTATTTGTTGCTGTTGTAGTAGATAGTTAAAATCAAAAGTCCCCTCTTATTTGACACTTGTGTCACCTCTTAATTTGAGTTATATTTTTATTTGATAATGTCTATACATATCGACTTGAACATATTCGTACTTTGCTATTGAATCTTAAGCACGTACCACTCCCTGTGGGATTCAACCCCAACTAATTTAGTTGGGTTATATTACTGATTAATGACCGTTGGCGCTTAGAATTGGATGATGTCTCTTTGATAGCGTTATTCAATCAATGCTTCTCCTCGTCTCGCTCATGGCTAGTCGATTGGTTGATCATTAAAGACTCTGTGAGTCCTCTTGTTCTAAGGACTGTGTCACCTTTACTATGCAATCTTGTGTCTTTTGTTTTCAAATATTGTACCTGTTTAATGGGTTTCGTCCTAATCTCTCTTTAAATCTATTAGATTTTCTTGTCATAACTATGATAAGACTTCCCTTTTTATTCCAAAATATTATAATATGAAAGTTTCTATTTAAATTCTACTTTTGTCTATAGTATTGTTTTGTATGCATGTCAAGTGTCTTGTGTAGGGCCTTTCGGTATTCTATACACCATGTCATGTCTATACCTTGGGTCATGACAAACTTTGTATTTATAGCATAACATTTTAGAAAATGTCGAAGGATGTTTGACAAGCTGCGTTGGGTAGAGTATTGTTCAATAGTGTGAAGAGCGCCACATTTTGGAATAGAAGGCTACAAAGAGCTTAGAAACTTCACTTCATTCACTACTCTATAGTCATTCCATATAGTTCATCTCTAGAGAAGTCCTTCTCCTAACTTTTATCTGATGCTTTGCTGGATATGGTTCCCCGAAGTGCTTATGTGAGGAGGAATGCAAGTGAGAATGTAAAGCACGAGGATCCTCAAGTTCTGATTGATCATTTGGATGAAAAAGTATCTCATTACGAGTTCCGAGCTACTTTCCAACTATCAGTTGAAGCTATGACAGACCAAGCTAATAGAGAAGACGTTGCTCCCGTGAATCCAAATGTGGGTATGGTAGCAGCAAGGATAAGGTAATTTATTAGGATGAACCCTACGAAACTTTATTGGTCAAATTTTGATGCGGATCCTCGAGAATTCATTGATGATGTCTATAAGATAGTGGGAATTATAGGAGTGTCAATGGAGGAAAAGGAAGAATTCGTTGCTTACCAACTCAAAGGTGTTGCTCAAGTTTGGTTCAATTAATGGAAGGAAGGCAGGGCAGTTGATGTGGGTCCTTTTTATTGGGATAGATTTCAAGGGGATTTTCTTGATTGATTCTTTCCTCTTGAGATAAGAGAAGCTATGGTGCTTGAATTCATTAATCTTCATCAAACAAATATGAGTGTGAAGGAGTATGCATTGAAGTTCACCCAATGGGCTAAGTATACTCCAACTTTTATAGAGATTAACTCTATGACACAACTTTAGAGTTGTGAAAGAAGTAAAATTTCCTAAATGCTTTGTAGACACCTATTCATAAATGTGAAGTGCTTGACACTTATTAACATAACAGTACTCAACGCGGCTTGTTAGACATCCTAGGACCTTTTCTAAAACCTTGTTCTATGAATACTAAGTTTGTCGCAACCCAAGTACACTCTAGACATTACATTGTATATAGAACACCGAGAGGCCCTACACAAGCCACTTGACATACACACATGATAATATAATTGATAAAAGTAGAATTCAAGTAGAAAGTCTCATATTAGAATAGGTTTACATAAAATCACAAGTCTTATCGTAGTCTTGACAAACAAATCTAATACATGTAAAGAGTGGTTGGGACATAACCAATACAAAACATACAACATTTGAAAACAAAATACATAAGAAGTATACTATAGGTGACACGGTCCTTAGAACTTGAGGACTCACTAAGTCTTTAACAATCAACCAATAAACTAACCACGAGTGAGAGGCGGAGAAGCGTCGGACCCTACATTATTAAACATCGTAGGCACAAATATGCATTAGCTCATGGAATGCATTAAGTATGGGGAGTGCATAATGTCATGAATCATAGACATAGGAGAATGTTAGAACATGATATGCATGACCAAGCGGAATCATAGTAAAAGTCTTCAAAAGAATAAGAATTCATAAACATGGTCAATGCATCTTATAACAAATGAACACTTCATAAAAACCCTTTGAAGTAACTTAGTTCATCTTCTATTGCTTTCCCAACAAATTTTAGTGATATTTTGATGCTTTGTAGCTACGAAGGTTAAAGGATAAGGCAAGGATGATTCCATGAAAAAGAGGCCAAAAACATTAAAGGAGTACAAACTCTTAACTAGAAGTCGCCTAACAAAAAGGGTGGATTGTTCAAGTGGCCCGACCTCACCCAAAGTGACAGTTCTCACAATTTTAGATATTCAAGATAGGTTCATTGACTAAGAGATGAAACGGTGATTTGCCAAAGCTGAATGGGAAAACTAGAAGTCCATTACTGAAGGTGAAAAATATGTGAGTTAAAGTGACGGTTTAAAGGGCGAACAAGGTGATAATCGATGATTCAATGAATGTCAAAGGGTGACTTGATCGCGTTATCGAATAGACACTTACTCATCCGAAGCCCGAAGGAGAAGAAGGGCGATTTCAAAAGTGATCGGCGATCCACCGAATATGAAAAGCGAGCCCGACTAATGTCACCTTACATGGCAAAAATAGAATTTTGGGCTAATTTTAGAGAAACTATAAATTGTGTAAAGGAGATAGAAAATAGAGAGAAGCAGTTATCACTTTTCAATATTAGCTTTGAGAAATAGTTCTTTGTGATTTTTCTTTTACCCTTTAAGAAATACTCTTTATTCAAGACAGGTTCATAGACTAAGAGATGTAATGGTGATTCGCCGAAGCTGAATAGGAGTGATTTTTCTTTTACCCTTTAAGAAATACTCTTTATTCAAGACAGGTTCATAGACTAAGAGATGAAACGGTGATTCGCCGAAGTTGAATGGGAAAACTAGAAGTCCATTACTGAAGGTGAAAAATATGTGAGTTAAAGTGACGGTTTAAAGGGCAAATAAGGTGATAATCGATGATTCAATGAATGTCAAAGGGTGACTTGATTGCGTTATCCAATAGAGACTTACTCATCCGAAGCCCGAAGGAGAAGAAGGTCGATTTCAAAAGTGATCAGCGATACACCGAATATGAAAAGCTAGCCCGACTAATGTCACCTTACATGGCAAAAATAGAATTTTGGGCTAATTTTGGAGAAACTATAAATTGTGTAAAGGAGATAGAAAATAGAGAGAAGCAATTATCACTTTTCAATATTAGCTTTGAGAAATAGTTCTTTGTGATTTTTCTTTTACCCTTTAAGAAATACTCTTAGTTTCGATGTTTGTGAACAACTTTGTAATTGAATATTTTAAGGTTCAAATTGAGGTGGGTTTTAAAGATTAGTGCTTAATTTCAACTCCCCAATGGCTGGAATTATAATGGGTATACTTTCTTTTCCATTTATGATGCTTGGCTAAAATCCCAAATATAGGGATGTGATAATCGGGCTAGGTGTTGATTTATCGTAGTGGGTTTTGTCTTTTGCTTTGTTTTATTTCTATAGATTCATGGATTCAAGCTAATTAGCATGGAGATAATGGGTTAAGGTTGAAAATTTAATCCTAGCCTAGATATTCGATTGATTCTTGAAAGAGATCAATTGAAGTGGGTAATTAGTTTAATGCCTGCAATTTAGATTTGCATACTAATTTTGGTTGAAAGAGAAATTATGGTTCAATTCTAGTTGCCAAATCTTCTCGAAAGAGAGATTCTAGTAATGTATTGGGTTGATTTATGATTCACATTGATGAAACAGAAAGGAGATTCTAAGATTTAATGCTATGAGATCGGAAGAACATTAGTGTAATTTAAGAATATCCAACCTATCCATGATTGTTTATCGATAATGAGCAAGTAAAAGTACCCCTAATTGAAATCAATACCAATCCCCACATCCCTAGATCATCTTTTAATAGTTTGAAATCCTAAATTTAATTTAATTGTGTTACTTAATACCAAAACCCTTTTTGTAAATTTGGTGGAATCATCAACCCATCTTTTTCAACTACTACAATATATTGGTTTACACTCTTCATCTCCTAATTGAAATGCTTGCATTATATCAATCTCTGAGTGATTCGACCCCGACCCTTGTTGGGTATTTTTATTGCTACTGATCACTTATTATCTTACTTGTTTTTAGGGTAACTTGAGCATTATAAACTATCGATTCATATGACTTGGATCCCCACACCTATAAAAAAATACCTCAGGGTTAATGACTATTGTGATGGACGCGATGTGCCACTATTGCCACCTCGACAAGAACTATAGCACCGTCAGGATGTGTGCCCACTCTTGGTTGTTGGCATGGATGCATGAACAGGTCGAGGATGCTAAAAAGAGCTACCACCCCATTGTGAAAACCTGCCTCTTGATAAGGGGCTAGAAAACTAACGAAAAGAACGGGCCCTCTTGGGGTCCCAAAACTTATATCTAACTATCAACTTCGTCTCTCTAGCTGTTGTGAACACATAAGACCTATTAGAGAAAGTCAACCGTCTCAAGAACCTATGGACTATCTTTACCTCATCTAGAACAATAGTCATAGGATGTATGGATTACACAAAGATACGGGACGCAAACTCAATAATAGAAACTCTTCCATGTGTCAAGCCCTCAAATATCAATCAACTCTCCACCCTCACACTCAAAGGAATGTAGCGGTCTTGAAAAAGCTTTGAGATTTCATCCCATTCTATAGGAGGAGATCCAACTAGTCTAGCTCTCACATAAATCCTCCACTACTTCCTGGTAGGTTCATGGAACTGAAGTGCAACAAAACGAGCACCGCGTACATCAACCATACCAAGTACCTCTAGAATCTTATTGCACAAAGTCAAGAACTCATGAGTATCCTCATTCTTACCACCATGAAACTAGGGTGGTTTCACCTTTTGAAACCTCTTGTATCTATGCTAATTATCTCCTATTAGAATAATCTAAGGAATAATCTGTATATCGTTAGCTAGTGTCGGAACTACAAGTTGTTGACCAACCTAATCATGAATAACTTGACCATAGCTCTAAACTTAAGTCTACACCCCCACTCTCATCTGAGAACCCTATGGGTTGCTTATTGCACCACCCTGAGAGAAATTCTCTAGCACACCCAGCATCATCAATAAAGTATCTTGGAAGAAAGAAGTTGCATACTCAGGAGGAACTTGGTCCTCAAAAACCTCAACATGTGGCTTAGGGAAGCCACTCTAGCTCAGACTCTAGCTGGTACCACTCTACTAGCATCACCTCTAACCAGTGCTACTCCACGAGCATGACCTCTAGCTGAGGCCATGCCCCAACCCCTAGCTTGGGTATCAATAATTACCTCAGGGACTACCTCCCCATACCACCAAAAATAGAAATTTTGGTCCTCAACATCTGCCAAAACAACACATGGAAACTCAACACTACCAAAGCTAACCACGCAAGATAAGAAAAAATGAATAAAAGGAAGTTTCCTAACAATCTTCATAGTCTCTCTAAGACATGTACATAGGTCCCCATATCGATCTTCGAGACTACACTTACAATTTTCATGTACGTATATCAGACCTGTAAACTAGGGCTCTATTACCATTTATCATGACCCTAAAATGGACATGATGACACTTATCTAATTTCACCATGACAATTCAGCCTCAAATAAAATAATACAAAAGAAATGCGGAAAGTAAAACAATAATAACGTAAAAGTGGAAACTTTAGTCATTCTAAAAAACCCCTGAAACTTGGTTGTCATGTGTACAAGACAATAATATAACTAAACATAATTTGAAAGATAATTACAAGTTTTAATGTCTTTGTTACCGAATAAAACAAAGCATTAAATAAGGAACAAGAGGGCCCATCGGGAAGATACGGAGCAACCTCTTAAAGTCCTCAAAAGCCACAGAAAGATATGTAGGAGAAAGATCACAGGGGTCTGGGTTCGGAACCTACACAAGTGTAGAAGCAAGGAATGAGTACCAAACAACACGGTACTCATCAAGTCACCCACTAAACAATGTAAAACTAAGCTACAATACGAGTACTCCTTACATCCCAACCAAACAACCTCAACTCTAACCTGCATAGAAATAGTCCAACCTAACAGTTTTACAATGCACATTTCACAAGGCTTGACATTCACAGTCAAATAGTAATAGTTCAACAACCAACAAGTATCAAGTATTTCAATCACAAGTATCAATTAGATAAATCATAATTATTAAGCAGATCAATCAAAAGTATCAAGTAGATTAATCACAAGTATCAAGTATATCAATCTCAAATATCAAGTTCATCAAATCTCAATAGTCAAAAACTTGCCGCAACAATTTCCCATCGATTCAATATCAGTACCTAGAGCCATTTCCCATCAGCTTTATATAGTATCACTTACTAGAATCATTTCCCTTTGGTACAATATCATAAGTTGAAACCATTTCACTTCTTTTTATGCAATGTCTCTTACCGGAAACATTTCGTTTCAGTATATTTATCACATGTCTCATCACGGTGCGTAGAAATCAATGCAAATAATCAATTCCACACTATAGGGAACAAATAATAACTGAAACAATTCAAGTCCATAATAATGCCATCAACATATTTTATTAATCAACAAGTTAGGGTCCACAACATGACAATTCACAAGCACAACTATAAACACATTGCCCTTTACATTAATCCCCTTTTATTTCTTTAAGATCAATCAAGTGAAATAGTTGAACCCATTAACATATTCTCATTACTCCCCAACACACACAATGAAGGGAAATACAAAATTTTACAAGCTTTACAAGATTTAAAAGTTCATTTTCTTTAATTAAATTAAAAGTCAATCCAAGACTTGAGCCTTTCCTTTCTGTACAATGTCCAAAGAAACAAAATCTAATCCAACATGTAATCACAAAACATTCCGGAAATAATAACACCCAATTCATACTCTTTGACAAAATGGGTCAAATCAACTCAAGAAACCAATTCGAAAAATGAGGTGTGAATCCAAAAATCTTTACTTGAAAATGTTACCTAATGCATTTGAAACTCATTGGTTAAAACTATTTTGAAAAAGGATTTAGAATCAATTCATAATCACAATTTTACCATAGAACTCTTGTTCTTGGAAAACATTGCCATTTTTCAATCAAAATCATATGTTTTGATGTTAAAAACCTAGTAATGATCAAAGGGAAATGAAGTTTTAGAGTCACAAAAACTTAACAAAATGATTTAGCAAAACAAATCTCTTTGAAACAGCCTCCAGGGACTTTCCAAAACTCAAAATGGGGTAAAACCCTAAACTGGCAGGTCAAAACCCTCTCTGATGTCACTTTCGCAAACTCAGGGTCGCCTACACGACCATCGTGATTGCGACCTTGGTTTGAAAAAGTAAACTCTACAAAAGTCTAGATGCCTCGCTTTTGCGAGGCTGCCTTCGCTAAAAATAAGGTCGCAAAAGGGAGTAGGCTTTGGGAACACAATGGTTAGATTACCTTATACCCTTCGCTAACGTGAGCTAGCTCTCGCTATTCTGAAGGTTTTGGAAGTTTTGTATAGAAAACATCAGCAAAACACAGTCAACTTAAAATAACTAAGTGGACCCTCGGGATTCATTCAGAACTTCGTACACAAAAACTAAATATGCAATTTGACTAAACCCAATGTTTCAAATTCAATAGAACCATCAAAATAGGGATCCCAATCTTCTTTACTATCACAACCCAAAATGGATGTGATGGCGCTTGTCTTATCCTACAAAAACAAGTCAGCCTAAAATACAAATAATACGATAAATGCGGAAGCAAAATAAGAAAAAGAGACTAACATGCGGAAATTATAATCAACTTAAAATAAATCCCTAAAATCTGGTTGTCACGTGTACAAGCCTCTAAAGTAATACAATTGATTAAAAAGAAACATACAAGTATCAAATAACATTTTTTTTAAAATAGAACAAGATCATAAATAAGAAGCAAGAGGGTCCGTTGAGATGACAAACAACTACCTCACATATCTTCATAAAAAGCCTTAAACAAGAAGAGAAGAGAGAGTAATCATAAAGATCAAAGCTCATAACCTACACAAGAGTAGAAGCAAGAGGTGAGTACCAAACAATGTGATACTCAACAACTAAACTCTAAAACACAAAGTCGAGTAATATAGAATACAGGTACTCCTACCACTCCAACCGAACAACCACCACAACAACCTGTATAAAACCAGCCAAACCTAATAGTGCACATTCTAAATAGCTCATATCTCAATAATAGTTCTCCAACAATTATAGATCAATAATACATCAGATCAAATTCATCAATTACAAGTTCCATCGAATAGCAATCATAATTTCACAAATAATATAGGTATGCAATGCAATGTATAGTGATGCAGGTATGACCTAATGTTAGACACCTACTATCTCTTAGTCTGAGACCCATGGGATACATATTTGTAACACCCCAGATTCAAAAAAAAGGAAATTAACAATTTTTAGAAGTACAAGTTCCATCTGATGGAGGCCACCCACGACCCGTGGATCAAACCAAGGACCGTAGGTGTGGTCCATGGTTGGTCACTCCAACTTCAGACAAAAAGTCCAGACCCACGGCCTGACCAACGGACCGTCGGTCAGTCCACGGTCTGTGGTCAAGGGTCTGTAGGACACGACCCCTAGACCAAATTTTTGACTATGGACGATTGGTTGGCCGTTATTTTAAGGGTAGTTGGGTATTTTCCTAATTATATTATCCTTATACTACGTCATTTTACCCTTCACTAAGACCCATATATAAGTGGCTCCAACCCCCAAATTAGTTTATTCACTTCATTGTCTTCAAATTCACCAAAACGAAGAACAAGTCTCCGCTCTCAAATATTTCTCTCTCTAGAAATCTTGAAGAAAAAGGATTCAACCTAGGGTTTGATGTCAAGTCTCAATTGCTCCATTGAAGATAAACAATTTTCTTTGAAGTATGATAGTTTTCATCCATGGATTCCTTCCATTCATGGAGTTCCCAAATTCTCCTATTTCTAAAAGTTAGAAATCCCCAATTGAGTTAAGGTTTTCTTAAATTGTCATGCATTCTCTTGATTATTGATTTAAATGATTGAATTATGATCTTTTATGCATGAATTGATGAAATACTATGATTTTATGATGATTCCCTTATGAATGCATGCAATCCCTATGTTTTTCCAAAGTTATGATCATATGATGTGAGATTTTGACTATGAATAAAAGATTTTTTATGAAATCAAGCATGTAATGGTAGAATTACATGAATTTATGATGATATATAACGCATGTTTTCTAAATGTTGATGATTGAAAGTGGGTTTTAAACCTTGAAAGGTAAATTATGGAATTATGTATGTTATTTTGAAATATGTGCAATGTTTTAATGATGCTTTGAGAGTAAAGTAGCAATGATAATTTTATTGTTGTGTTGTTGAAAGGATTTTCTCATAAACACATGAAAGCATGATTGTGAAAGGTTTTCTTACATAATAAGGATTCTAAGGTTGAAAAGTCTTCTCACCTAATTGAATAAAAGATAAAGGGCTATCCTAATGGAACCTAGCTTGGATTGGCAAGATGACATGCTTTTCCATGGATAATAAGAACAAGTAAGAAATTACTATTCCATGGGATTTATGCTTAGTACCAATAGGATATTGAGATGGAAGCTCTCCCGTTAGTAGAGGAAAGGTTTCTAGAAGCAATCTCCTTATTCGTTACCTATGTGCCCCTATAGGATGATTGTCTAGATAGACAATAGCTAGTGGATCCACTTCAGCGAGAAGTTCATGAACCTTACCTTGGAAAGTAGGAAAACCCTTTCAGGTGTGGGAGAAACCGGGGGATCGTGTTATAGCTCACACGGTCTCTATGTCAGTTAAGGCTAATTCCCACAATAATAATGAGCTAAGGTTACATCAAGAAATATCTCATAGGTGTTCAAAGATTTTAACGATGTTAGCTTGCATTGACCATGTTTTATGACTTATCTTTTCTAACAGTTTTTATATCATGTTTTAGCTTGGTCAATTGTATGTCATGAAATTTCCTCTTTTAGCATGATTTAAATGATTTATGCATAGCTAACATACTTGGTACATTGTTTTGTACTAACGCATACTCTTGCCTACATTTTTCTCAAATGTAGGGTCCAACAATTAGGTTTGTCAGTTTCATGGCATGTGGATGATTGGGAGGTTCCCGAGCTATTGCGATTCCTCATGCTTCGAGGATGGACTTTCATTGTTCTTAGTTTTCTTTCTTTTTTCCAATTTTGGACATGATGTATAGGCTAGGCACAATTTCATTTAATTGTATTAGATGGCTAATGAGACAAGTGTTTTAGAGTTCCGCTTTACTTTTATAGAACTATTGGACTTGAAATGTTCTGTTTACATCTTTTGTTCTATTTCGTAGGTTATTAATGCTCAATGGCTTGTATGGGGTCTCTCGGGGTCTTATAGGGCATGTTACATATAGGGTGTACCCCTGGGTCATGATAATATTTATCCATGCATCCCTCGCAGTGTCGTGACATGACCCTCAATAATCTAATATGTCAGCCTAACTCAAGTCCCTTGAATCATAATATTAGTCGCGGTGTATCACACGTCCCTCGAAATGGTACATCCTCTTTAACTTCGTATTCTTCGTCAATATACATAATACTTGTTACAACCATGACGGAGAACCAATGAAAATGACATGTTCACACAATTAATGAAGAGATGACCATTCCCTATCAATGTATAATTCACAACAATACAATCGTGATACCACATCAACAGTTAATCAAAAAATATTTCCAATCTTTCTCAATACATAACACAATGAAATACATTTTTCTATACACTTCACAAGGGTCGATAAATCAACTTGCCTCAAATAATCGAACAATCACAATGGGACTTGAGCCTTCCCCTTTCGTTGGGCTTCCAAATCAACGCAATCTATTTACATAATAATCACAATAAGATTTTGATACCAAAAATACATATATTACTATATATAATTCCTAGACCCAAAATCTCACCAAAACCTATAATCATGTTTCCAATAATAATGTCAACTAGAATTTCCACTTTTATAATTTTCCAAATTTCAAGCTTAGAGTTAAGTTCCAAATTCTTCAATATCATAAATCTAATGGTATTCATATAATATAATACACATAATATTTAAATATCTATCTTAATATTTCAAAAGATAATTATAATGTGATGAACATAAGAAAAAAATTAAAAAATTGAAACTAATACATAATCAGTAAGATCACTGAAACCTTAACTCATATATAGTCCATGTTATCAGTCACTATTAAGGATTAATTACTCATCATTGTCCACTCAAATCTTTTTCTCCATAAGACCAAAAACACCACAAAGGGCTCACTAAAATTCAAATTTCAAAATATTTTCATTTCAACCAACGACATAAATTCCATGCAAATATATTCCACTTTATATATCTAGGTATATAAAACAAAACAGAGATCACTTGTTTCAATTTAGAAATTAGAAATAGTTTTTACCCAAAATAATTAGTTCTTGCTCATTGACGTGGCATAAGGTTTCTCCCTATTCTCTTTAATATTCTTTTCTAAAATAATAAAAAAGTTAAATCCAACTAATTTTATTTTTATACATGGGTCAAATGATAAAGGATACTAAAAAAATTATGGACTACTCCCATTAACCACCGATTAAATAGATTAATTATTTAATAAATATCGGTTAATAAATAACTGTAGTGTTTGAATAGTTCAAAATTGTCAAACAAACTTCAACAACTGATCATAAATGATTTGAGACAACTATCATCCACAGAGCCACTAAGTTCTCAAAATTGAAAAGTTGAATTTTCCTCAATTTGAGTTAGGGCTTTCTTCTAAGTTATGGATCTTCATGATTGTTGATTCAATTGAATGAATTATGATTTGATACGCATGAATTGAGAAGATTCTATGTTTTTATGATAAAATCACATGTACCCATGCTTAACCCATAGTTATAAGGAGAAAGTGATGTAAATGAATCTTACTCTATGAAAGGAGAATTCATGGATTTATGTGTATTATTGTAGGATAAATAAGGAACAATATGAATTGCTTTGAGATGGAAGCATATGTGATGATTATGATATGAATTGCTTTGAGATGGAAATATATGTGAATGTTATGATATGAATTGGTTTGAGAGTAAAGCATATGTTGTTAATCATTGATTATTGACATGATTGTTGTGGAAGGGATTTTCCCGCATGTTTTCTTATGTATGAATGTGAAAGGCTTTCTCACATTGAATGATTCTAGGTTGAAAGGATTCCTCACCTAAAATGAGTCTAAGCTAAGGAATTATGAATGATGAGGCTAGGGGTGATTACCCATGACCGCTAAGTACAAGACAAGAGGCAAATACCCATGCCATATGATAGAAAGACAAGAGGTGAATACCCATGTCACATGATGTATAGACAATAGACTATTATTCATGAACCCAAGGTAAGAGAACAAGCGGTGATTACCCATGATCGTTTATAAGAAGGTAAGAGGCTATTCCCCATGTCATTAAAATAATCCATGATATGTTATGATAGGTGATGAGCTTGGATTGTTGCTTGAGTTACCTTCCATGATGAGTAAGACTAGTGGTGGTTACATATGTCTTTACTAAGTATGAATTGAGGTTACTTCAAGAAGTACTCCTTATATTTTAAAATGATCTATTATGTGCATTGATTATTCTTTATGGCTTATGTTGTCTAACATTTATGTTATATTTATGCAAGTTACCATATTTAATACATTTTTGTACTAACGTATACTCTTGCCTACATTTCATATCCAAATGTAGGGTGTGGCTTTCTCGATTCTCATCCCCGTGGCTATGATCTATAGTAGAAGAAGATTTGAAGATTGGTGAGTCCTCATTTATCAGAGGATTTGGCCACTACTTTCCTTATGTTCTTTTCATTTGAGTTTTAAACAATGTTATGGGTTGCGACCCGAGATTCTATTGTAATAGATGGTTTTGAGACAAGTGTATTAGACTTCCACTTCATTTTATATGATTTTGGTTATCTTAAAATAATGCTTAAAATCTTATTAATTTCTATTCTCTTGACTATGAAAGCTGAGTAGCTTATATGAGACCTCTCGGGGTCTTATATACCATGTTACATCTAGGGGGTGCCCCTGGGTCGTGCCAAACTTGGTTATTAGAGCACAAGGTTTAGAAAGGTTGTAGGATGTCTCAAAACCCTATCAAGTAGAGTCTTGTTCATCAGTGTGAAACGCTCCAAATTTATGAATGAGAGGCTACAAGATGTTTAGGCAATTCTACTTCTTCCATTACTCTAAGTCATGCGATATAGTTTAACTCTATATAGTCTCTCTCCTACTCCTTATCCGATGCTCTACATGATATAGCTAATGGAAGAGCTTATGCTAGAAGTAATGTGAGGGGCAATGCGGAACAAGAAGCTCCTCAAGTTCCAGTCAACCATTTGGCCGAACAAGTGACTGATGCGTAGTTTAGAACTACGTTTCAAGTGTTGGCTCAAGCCGTGACGGCCCAAGACAACATGAAGGTTTGGCTTTGCATGAACCAAAATGTGGGTACGGCGGCCTCTAGAGTGAGGGATTTCACTAGGATGAATCCTCCGAAATTTTATGGTTGTAAGATGGAGGAAGATCTTCAAGAGTTTATTGATGAGGCTTATAAGGCGTTGGCTATTATGGGAGCGATGCTGGTAGAAAAGGATAAATTTTATGATTATCAACTTAAAGGTGTGGCTCAAATTTGGTTTAACCAATGGAAGGAAAGACGGAAGATACGGGTCCTCTATATTGGGAAAAGTTTAAGTCTGCTTTCTTTAATAGGTTCTTTCATCTTGAGATGAGGGCGGCAAAGGTGCTTGTGTTTATCCACCTCTGACAAGGGAACATTAGTATGAAAGTTATGCTTTGGGATTCACACAGTTGTCAAGATATGCTCCATTTATAATTGCCAACTCTAGGGCAAAGATGACCGAGTTCATTTCAGGAGTGTCCGAATTGGTGGTGAAAGAATGCCATACCTCCATGCTCGTTAATGACATGTATATTTCTCTTCTCATGGTTTTTGCCCAATAGATTAAAGAGGTGAGACTTAAGGAGAGGTCTACAGAGGCAAAGAGGGCTAAAACCGGTGATGGTAATTTCTCTCATGCAAGGTCTGATGGACATGTTCTTTATAGATTTCAACAAAAGTTTTCTGATCAAAGTTCCTCCAATGCAATACTAGGTTCAACAGAGAGATGGTGTCAAACCCTAAGCCTTAAGGAGGAAATGGTAGTGGGTCTTTCTTGCCTACTTGTACTAATTGTAAAAGGAAGCACGGGGGAAAATGTCTAGCAGGTTTCAATGCTTGGTTTGGGTGTTGTAATATGAACCACAACATAAGAGATTGTCCTTCAGGTGCTAAGAATGAAGGAGATAATCGTCGTAGGGATCAAACCTATCCTTCATCCGGTCCAAGTAGTTTGGGTTCGAATGCTCCAAAGCAAAATAGATTATATGCACTTCAGACTCTTGCTAAACAAGAAGTTTCTCCTGATGTGGTTACTGGTATGTTGAAAGTCTTCCAACTTGATGGTAATGCTTTACTTGATCCCGGTGCTACCTTGTCTTTTGTGACGCCATATGTGTCTATGAGGTTTGATGTTCTTCCAGATGTGTTGTTAGATCCTTTTTTTGTCTCTACTCTTATTGGTGATTCTATTATGGCTAAGAGGGTCTATAGAAAGTGTCTCGTCTCCTTGTCCTATAGAGTTACTCTTGTTGACTTGGTAGAGCTTAATATGCTAGATTTTGATGTTATCCTTGGTATGAATTGGCTGCACTCATGTGATGCCTCTATTGGTTATAGAACTCATGTTGTCAAGTTTCAATTTACAAATGAGCCTATACAAGAGTGGAAAGGGGAAATTATATGCCTAAGGGTCAGTTTGTTTCCTATCTTAAGGCTAGGAAGATGATTTCTAAGGGTTGCATGTATAATCTAGTTAGGGTAGAAGATATGGATTCAGAACCCCTACTTTTGGGTTGGGCCTCGTTGTTAATGATTATCCAGAAGTGTTCCCAAATAATCTACCCATTATTCTTCTAAAGAGGGAAATAGACCTAGGTATTGACCTTCTCCCAAATACGCAGCCTATTTGTATTCCTTTTTACCCAATGGCTCTGGTAGAACTTAAGGAATTAAAGAACCAATTTAAAGGTTTGTTGGATAAGGGTTTGATCCAACCGAGTATCTCTTAGTAGGGCGCTCTAGTTTTGTTTGTTAAAAAGAAAGATGGTTCCCTTCATATGTCTATTGACTACCGGCAATTGAAAAAGGTGAGCATTAAGAATAAGGATCTTCTCCCAAGGATAGATGATTTATTTGACCAACTCCAAGAACCGAGTTACTCTTCTAAGATTGACCTTAGGTGGGTTATTACCAATTGAGGGTGAAGGAAGATGATATTCCGAAAATGGCTTTTAGAACTCGGTATGGACTTGATGAATATGTTGTTTAGACAATGTCTTGATATGTTCGTAATTGTGTTCATTAAAGATATATTCATTTATTCAAGAAGTGAGGATGATCACATCAATTATTTGTGGATTGTGTTGCAAATTGTCAAGGACCAACAACACTTTGCAAAGTTTAGCAAACGTGAGTTTTGGCTGAGCAATGTCACTTTTCTTGGTCATATTGTTTTAAGTAAGGGTATTGAGGTAGGTCCTAAGAAGATAGATGCAGTCAAAAGTTAGCCTAGACCTTTATCCCCTTCGAATATTAGAAGTTTCTAGGGTTTGGCTAGTTGTTACAAAAGATTCATTGAGGGTTTTTCTTCGATTGACAGTGTTGAGAAGAGTTTTCAAGAATTAAAAGATACACTTACTTCCGTTCCGGTGTTGACTCTACTAGAAGGGACATATGGTTTTGTGTTTTATTATGATGCCTCGAGAAGTGGGATAAGATGTGTGCTTATGAAAAATGGGAAGGTAATTGACTATGCTTCAAAGCAACTTAATATCTATGAGAAGAATTATCCTGCCCATGGTCTTGAACTAGCGGCGGTTGTGTTTGCCTTAAATAATTGGAGGCACTACTTTTATGATGTTTATGTAGATATTTTTTGTAAAACCCCGTATACTAAAACTGCAATAATGTAGATCTTTTTCAGAAGTTGCAGGTGCAACCCACTGTTGCCACCCAAGAACCGTAGGGTGACCCACGGTCCGTTGTGGTGGTACGTGGTTCACCACCTGCAACCCTCTACCAGAACCCATCCTCTGAAGTCAATTGAAAGACTGATAGGACAGATTGTGGATCAATCCATGGACCGTCGATCAGTCTGTAGGTCGCGACCCTCAGGACCCTGTAACCCATTCTCTTAAGTCAATCGACGAACTAACATGATGGATCGTGGATCAGTCCATGAACCGTTGATCAGTCCATAGGTTGAGATCCTCAGGACCACCCAGAACCCATCCTCTAAAGTCGATCGACGGACTGACAGGACGAATCGTGGATTAGTCTACAGATTGTCGATTAGTCCCGTCGATGGCTTCATCAGATTTTAAGTAAGGGGTCATTTGGTCTTTTCCTCATGTGTTGCACCCCTAAACTACGTAGTTTTGGTCAGTTTTAGCCTATTAAACTAATTACAACCTAACCTAATATATTATTGACCAAAAATCCATCAAACTTAGAGTAAAGTAGAACAGAAAGTCGAGTAGGCCTAGTTTAAGAACGTAGTGAGTTTTCATTAGTTCCAGCCCCAAAATCGAAAGATTTCTCCATGAATTTCGTCTCCAAGTATGTGGGAATTTACTAGTGGGTTATTTTTAACCATTAGGTCCCTAGATTTTAGTCTGAATCTTGATTCCCTTAATATTATCTAAACCTAGGGTTTCTTCAATGCTAGTAATTGTTGGGTTTTAGCTGTTAGAATTATCCAAATAAGATTATCATGTTATTGCTTAGTTTCTTCTATGATATTCAGAACCCTAGCTATCTAGTTCTTTTAGTTAATGAATTACACATGCTAGGTCAGTTATTTCCGATATACATGCTTCAGTTTACGAATGTCACATTATCAGTTATAATTGTTGCATTCTCAGAGTCTGCATGTCAGTAGTTGAGCTATCTAGTACTTCATATTTCAGTCATAATATTGCTTATATATACATTCTAATTGGGAGTAGCTTAATACCGAGTGGACTAGGGTATATCGTACCCAAATAGTCCCAGAACTATGTGTCTTTTTAGGTTTATAAATCCCCTCTATGGGCATTACATTTTAGTGATCATGCCAGTCATGCCTCCATACCTCTGGCAGGGTTTATTAGGTCCTCTCGATGGGGCATATACATCGGACTCCACATTTAGCTCATGTGGTTTTATTTCGATTAATAGTAGCTCTCTTATAGTCAGCTTCTATTGCATTGACCTAGTTATCAGTTACAGTCAGATTTCAGTCTCAGCATGTTATAAACTTGGTCACTACATTTAGTTAGTTTATGTTCAGTATTCTTAGTATAGTATTATACTTATCTCTTATCATTGCTCAGATATAAGCTTTGGTTTAGTTCTGTTTACTATTCAGCTTTATTCTATCATGCATGCTTAGTACCTTTCAAGTAGTAACGCATACACTTCGCTACATGTTCTCGTGATGTAGGTTACGATTCTCAGCTTCATGATCACACATTGACCGGTTCCCGATCTTCAGCTCATCAGTATCAGTGGTGAGTGCTCATTCTTCGAGGACGACATACATGTTTCCCTTGCTTTTGGTCTTAGTTTCAATTTTCTCTAGATTTAGCTGGGGAATGTCCAAGCACTTCTAGTCAGTTAGAAGCTATTTTCAGACATAGTTAGATTCAGCTTTAGCATTTGATTTTGACTTTTTAGTTGTTCTTAAACTCTCAGTTTGTATATATATTCAGATAGTTTATGGGTATCCCCAATCATTTAAGTTTACATGATGATTTAGCTTTCGTACAGTATTTCTTTAGTTTGGTTTATTCAGTATGCTCATGATATGCCAGTGGGGTTAGCTTGGGGTCACTCGTGATCCTAGGTCCTCTGTCCGCTTCCTTGGGGTAGCTTCGGGGAGTGACAAACTTGGTATCAGATCATTAGGTTTAAGAGTCCTAGGATGTCTAAAAAGCCGCACTAAGTTGAGCCACTTTCATGGGTGTGAAGTGCACCACATCTAATGAGAGGGACGCTACGAAGTGTTTTAGGAAAACTTTATTTTTCCTATTACTCTTATCGTGCATAAGGTATGATCTAATTCATCGTTTCAAACTCAACGTTATACGCTTTCAGATCATGCCTCCTTGTAGAGCTGACGGAAGGAATTAGAATGCCTGAAATGCTAACGCAGCTTCTCCAGTCCTAGATCAAGAAGTTTGAAATGCTGAGATTTGGAACGCCATTTAACCTTTGGCTTAGAGTGTGACTAACCAGAACAATTAGCAGGTTCCGTTTCCTACAAATGTTAGTGGTGGATCAGTGCCAGCTAGGGTTCATGATTTTGTTAGGATGAATCCGCCTCAGTTCTTACGATCACAGACTGGTTAGGATCCCCAAAAATTCATAGATGAGGTCAAGAAGATCTTTAGAGTGATGCAAGTGACAAGTAATAATAGGTTAGAGTTGGCATCCTATCAGCTTAAGAATGTAGCTCATATCTAGTATACTCAATAGGAAGAGAATAGGGGTACAAATGTTGCTCCTATCACTTCGGAATGTTTAGTGAAACCTTTTTGGACAGGTTCTTCCCAAGAGAGTTTAGGGAGGCAACAACTTAGGAGTTCATGAATTTGAGGCATGGTAACATGAAAATCCAAGAGTATGGACTCAAGTTCACCCAACTCTCCAGGTATGCTCCTCACATGGTTGCCGATTCCAAGGTTCAAATGAACAAGTTTATATATGGGGTATCTAACTTAGTGAAAACAGAGTGTAGAAATGTGATAGTGCTGGAAAATATGAACATCTCTAGGCTCATGAATCATTCTCATCAGGTTGAGGGAGATAAGCTTAGGGAACATGCAAAGGATAATAAGAAGGATAGAACAGGCAACTATGAGTATTTTCAACAGAAATTGGGTAGTGGAAATCACTCGCAGTTTTATCAAAAGTCTTCAGCTCCAGCACCTTCATCAGCTAGTGTTCCATCCTCCACGTTCCTACAGGATCACAAAGGTAGGGCATAAGACTCTAAGTCTCTAGGGAGTAGTTCAGGCACCAAAACCTGCCCAACTTTTCCAAAGTGTGGTAAGAACCATCCAAGCAAGTGTCTTGCAGGAAAGGAAGATTTCTTTGAGTGTTGTCAGTCTGGTCAAAGGTTGAGAGATTGTCCTTCTGCTAAACAGGGTCAAAGGGGCAATAATGGTAGCGCTCAATCCACAACTTAAGCAACACCAGTAGGTCGCCCGACTCAGCAGGGTAACTCATCTGGTAGATATGGCGGACAACACCAAAATAGGTTGCATACTCTTCAGGCTTGCCAGGATCACAAAGATTCTCCTGATGTAGTTAGTGGTACATTACGAGTCTTTTTCTTAGATGTTTATGCTTTGTTAGATCCAGGGGCTACTTTTTCCTTTGTAACTTTTTATATAGCAGTCAACTTCAATGTTAGTCTAGAAACTCCCTCAGAACCCTTCTTAGTCTCTACTCCAATCGGTGACTCAAATATAGCTAGACGCGTATACAGAAATTGCCCTGTCACAGTCTCCAAGAAAGTCAGCTCAGCAGATCTTGTAGAGTTAGAAATGGTATATTTCGATACAATTCTAGGCATGGATTGGTTACATTCCTGTTATGCATCAATCAATTGTAGAACTAGGATTGTTCGCTTTCAATTTCTAGAAGAACCAATCTTAGAATGGAAGGGTAGTAGCTTAGCACCTATGGGTCGATTAATTTCTTACCTTAAGGCCAGAAAGATGATTTCTAAGGTTTATCTCTATCATCTAGTTTGGGTTAAGACTTCAATCTCCGAAACCCCAACTCTTGAGTCAGCTCCAGTAGTAAATGAGTTCCGGGAAGTGTTTTCTGAAGATCTTCCCAAAGTTCCTCCTAAAAGGGAAATCGACTTTGGAATTGATCTCCTTCCAGATACCCAGCCTATTTCTATTCCTCCTTACATAAAGGCTCCAGCTGATCATAAGGAATTGAAGGAGAAGTTGAAAGACCTTCTAGATAAGGGATTCATCAGACCTAGTATTTCCCTACCGGGTGCACCAGTGTTGTTTGTTAAAAAGAAAGATGGTTCTCTAAGAATGTGCATTGACTATAGGCAATTGAACAAGGTCACAATCAAGAATAAGTATCCTATACCCAGGATTGATGACTTGTTTGACCAACATCATGGTGCTAGTCCTTTCTCAAAGATAGACCTCAGATCCGGTTATCATCGGCTTAAACTCAGAGTTAGTGACATCCTGAAAAGAGCCTTCAGAACTCAGTATGGTCATTATGAATTTGTAGTTTTGTTATTTGTCTAACCAATGCTCCTGTAGTTTTCATGGATTTGATTAACAGAGTGTTCAAGCAGTATTTGGACTTGTTCGTTATCGTCTTTATTAATGATATCCTTATTTATTCTAGGAATGATGAAGAACTTGCGAATCATTTAAGGGTTGTCCTGCAAACTCTCAAGGATTGCCAGTTATTCGCTAAGTTTAGCTAATGTGAGTTTTGGTTGCAGTCAGTTGTTGTCCTTGGGCATATAGTGTCTAGCGAAGGGATCCGACTTGATTCTCAGAATATAAAAGTAGTGAAAAAATGGCCCGAACCTACCTCTCCTATAGATATCAGATGATTCTTGGGTATGGCTAGTTATTCTAGAAGGTTTGTGGAAGGATTTTAATTCATAGCCTCTCCATTGACTAAGTTGACTCCGAAGAAGGTTAAGTTTCAGTGGTGAGATGATTGTGAGAAAAGTTTTGCAGAACTAAAAACTAGGTTGACTACAACTCTTGTTTCGACTCTAGCAGAGGGTTCAGACGGTTATGTTATCTATTGTGATGCATCCAGAGTCGTCCTAGGTTGTTTGTTGATGCAGCGAGGTAAGGTTATATCTTATGCTTCTAGACAGCTTAAGGTGCAAGAGAAGAACTATCCAATTCATGACCTCGAGCTTTCAGCAGTGGTGTTTGCACTTAAGATTTGGAGACATTACTTGTATGGTCTTCACGTAGATGTGTTCACAGACCATAAGAGCCTTCAATATGTGTTCACTCAGAAATATTTGAATCTTTGCTAGAAGATATGGGTTGAGTTCTTCAACGATTATGATATGAGTGTGCATTACCATTCTAGTAAGGCCAATGTAGTAGCAGATTCTCTTAGTAGACTATATATGGGTAGTGTACCACTTGTTGAGGAAGGAAGAAATGAACTAGCAAAGGATGTTCACAGACTTGCTCACTTAGGAGTTCGGCGTTTGAGCATATCAAATTATGGTGTAGCAGTTCAGAATATGGCAGAATCTTCATTGGTACCGGAGGTTAAGAAAAAGAAAGAAAGTGATCCGATATTGATTCAACTAAAGGCTGCAGTCCATCAGCAGAGAGTTGACGTTTGCTCCCAAGAGGGTGATGGTGTGTTTCGCCATTAGTGTCAATTATGTGTTCCTAAGGTGGGTGAGTTGAGACAGCAGATTCTTGTAGAACCCCATAATTCTAGATATTCAATTCATCCAGGCGCCACTAAGATGTACCGTGATCTGCTGGAAGTTTTTTGGTGGAATGGTATGAAAAGAGGTATAGCGGATTTTGTGGCTAGGTGCCCTAATTGCCAGCAAGTGAAGGTAGAACATCAAAAACTAGGAGGTATGACTCAAGAGATCAATATTCCTACTTGGAAGTGGGAAGTGATCAATATGGACTTCATTACAGGTTTACCTCGTACTCACAGATAGCATGACTCCATTTGGGTGATAGTTGATAGAGTCACTTAGTCTGTGCACTTTTTGGCTGTTAAGGCTACAAATTTTGTGAAGGACTACACCAAGCTTTACATTAATGAAATAGTTAGGTTGCATGGGATTCCTTTGTCTATCATCTCAGATAGAGGTCCTCAGTTTACCTCTCATTTATGGAAGTAATTTCAAAAAGGTATTAGCACTCAAGTTAACCTTAGCACGACATTTCATCCATAGATAGATGGTTAAGCAGAGCGTACCATTCAGACCTTAGAAGACATCTTCATAACTTGTGTGATCGATTTCAAGGGTAATTAGGATGATCACCTTCCTCTTATAGAGTTCGCCTACAATAATAGCTACAATTCCAGCATTCAGATGGCCCTTTATGAGGCATTGTATGGGCGTAGATGTAGATCTCCAATTGGTTGGTTTGAAGTAGTTGAAGCAGGCTTGATAGGGCAAGAATCATTTCATAATGCTATGGAGAAACTGCAACTCATTATAGATAGACTTAAGATAGTCTAGAGTCGCCAGAAGTCCTATGCAAATGTAGGGAGAAGGGAATTAGAGTTCCAATTTGATGATTGGGTTTTCCTGAAAGTGTCACCTATGAAGGGGGTGATGAGATTTGGCAAGAAAGGAAAGCTCAGTCCTAGATATGTAGGCCCTTACAAGATTTTCAAAATAGTTGGTAAAGTGGCTTATTAGTTAAAGTTTCAACCAGAAATAACAGCATTGCATCCGATTTTAAATATTTCGTTATTGAAGAAGTGTGCGGGTAATCCAGCATCTATTGTACCTTAAGAAAGTTTGGCTGTGAAGGATAGTCTCACTTATGAAGACGTACCAGTTGAAATCCTTGATCCTCAGGTTCAAAGTTTGAGAAACAAAGAGGTTGCTTCAGTTAAGGTTTTATGGAGGAGTCAGTCCGTAGAAGGAGCTACTTGGGAAGCAGAAGAAGTCATGAACGCCAAGTATCCTCATCTCTTTCCTTCCAATTCCATTCCAACTTGAGGTAATTTTTCCTCTCCAGTTTTCAGTCATTCATGCATAGATTCAGTCTTAGTATCATTTTTTTTCGGTTTATACTTGCATTTTCAGTGTATTTGCATGTTCTTGGAAGATAGTTCAGTAAGAAATCAGTTTACAGTGTTTAGTGGTAGGGTTTGCAGCTCTTTCCCTCTATCTCCTGCTAGTTTAGTCTTAATTCGAGGAAAAATATTCCCAAGGGAGAGATAATGTAACACCCGTATGCTAAAACTACCAAAATGAAGTTGCAGATGAAACACACGGTTGCCACCCACAGACCGTAGGGTGACCCACGGTCCGTTCTGGTGGTCCGTGGTTCACCACCTTCAACCCCCTCCCAGAACCCATCCTCTAAAGTCGATCGACAGACTAACAGGATGGATCGTGGATCAGTCCACGGACCATCAATCAGTCTGTAGGTTGAGACCCTCAGGACCCCCAGAACCCATCATTTCAAGTCGATCGACGGACTGACAGGACTGATCGTGGATTAGTCTACGGACCGTCAATCAGTTCATAGGTCGGAACCCTCAAAACCCCCCCCCCCCATAACCCATCCTCTGAAGTTGATCGATGGATTGACAGGACGGATCTGGATCAGGCCACGGACCGTCGATCAATCACGTCAATGGCTTCAACATATTTTAAATCAAGGGTTGATTGGTATTTTCCTCATGCGTTGGACCTCTAAACTAGTCGTTTAACCCCTAAACTACATAGGGTTTGTCAGTTTTAGCCTAGTAAACTAATTAGAACCTAACCTAATCAATTATTCACCAAAAATTCATAAAACTTAGAGCAAAATAGAGGAGAAATTCAAGCAGCCCTAGTTCAAGAATGCAATGAGTTTTCATTAATTCCAGCCCCTAAATCGAAAGTTTCTCGGTGAATTTCATTACCAGGTATATGGGATTTCACTAGTGGGTTCCTATCACCCATTTGGTCCTTAGATTTCAGTCAGAATCTGGATTGCCTTAAAATTATCTCAACCTAGGGTTTCTTGAATGTTAAAAATTGTTGGATTTTAGCTGTTAGAATGATCCAAATTAGATTATCATGTTATTGCTTAGTTTCTTTTATGATATTCAGAGCCCTATCTATTTAGTTCTTTTAGTTCATGAATTACACAGTCAGGTATTTCAGATATATATGCTTCAGTTTATAAATGTCACATTATCAGTTATAATTGTTGCATTCTCAGAGTTTGCATGTCAGTAATTGGCTATCTGGTACTTCACGTTTTATTCATAATATTGCTTATATATACATTCTATTGGGGAGTAGCTTAATACCGAGTGGACTAGGGTTTGTACCCGAATAGTCCCCAAACTACGTGCCCCTGTAGTTTTATAAGTCACCTTTGTGGGCATTACATTTTAGTGATCACGCCAAGCATGCCTGTATACCTCTAGCAGGGTATATTGGGTCCTCTCGATGGAGTGTATACATCGAACTCCACATTTATCTTATGTGGTTTTATATCGGTTAATAGTAGCTCTCTTATAGTTAGATTCTATTGCATTGACCATGTTATCAGTTACAACAAGATTTCAGTCTCAGCATGTTATAAACTTAGTCATTGAATTAAGTTAGTTCATGTTCAGTATTCTCAGTATAGTGTGACTCTTATCTCTTATCATTGCTCAGATATATACTTTGGTTCAATTATGTTTATTGTTCATCTTTATTCTATCATGCATGCTCAGTACCTTTCAAGTACTGACGCATACTCTGTGCTATATCTTCTTGTGATGTAGGTTCAGGTTCTCATCTTCCAAATCACGCATAAATTGGTTCTCGATCTTCAGCTTAGCAATATTAATGGTGAGTCCTCATTCTCCGACGACGACAGACATGTTTCCTTTACTTTTAGTCTTAGTTTCAGTTTTTTCTAGATTTAGCTAGGGCCTGTCCCAACACTTCTAGTTAGTTAGAGGATATTTTTAGACATAGTCAGATTCAGCTTTAGCATTTGAGTTTGACTTTTCAGTTGTTGTTAAACTCTCAGTTTTTATATATATTCAAATAGTTTATGGGTATTCCCCATCATTTTAGTTTACATGATGATTTAGCTTCCTCACATTATTTCTTTACTTTAGTTAATTTAGTATGTTCATGATATGCCAATAGCGTTAGCTTGGGGTCTCTCGTGATTCTAGGTCCCGTGTCCGCGTCCTAGGGGTATCTTCGGGGCGTGACATTTTCACCGATCATAAGAGTTTGCAATATGTGTTTAATCAGAATGATCTTAATCTTTGCCAAAGAAGGTGGCTTGAATTACTTAAGAATTTTTATATGAGCATTCTCTATCACCCCAGCAAGGGAAATGTGGTGACAGATGCTCTTAGCCTACTATTAATGGGTAGTGTTGCCCATATAGAAGATTGTAAAAGAGAATTGGTACGAGATGTAAATAGATTGGTCATATTGGGTGTTCGGTTAATTAACTCCACAAAGGGTGGTGTTATGATTCAAAATGGTTCAGAATCGTCTTTTGTGACGAATGTGAAATCCAAGCAATGCCTTGATCCGACCTTAGTAGAATTGAAAGAAACTTTGCTTAGAAAGTCCGTTGGGAAATTCTCCCAAGGGGTAGATGGTGTGTTACGTCATTAAGGCCGTTTGTGTGTTCCCAATGTAGATGACTTAAGGGAACATATTTTATCAGAAGCGCATAGTTCACAATATTCCATTCACCATGGAGCCACCATGATGTATCGTAATTTTCAGGAGGTCTATTGCTGGAATGAGATGAAGAAGGATATTGCGGAATTTGTGGCTAAGTGTCCTAATTGTCAACAAGTGAAGGTTGAACATCAGAAACCGGGAGGTTTCGCCCAAGACATTAGTATACCTACTTAGAAGTGGGAATATTTGAATATGGACTTCATAGTAGAGTTGCCTAAAACCCGGCGCCAACATGACTCGATTTGGGTTATAGTAGACGAAATGACGAAATCGTTTTGATTTCATTCACGTTAAAGTTTCTTATTCGATGGAAGATTATGTTAAGTTGTATTTGTGGGAAATTGTAAGGTTGCATGGGCTATCCTTGTCCATTATCTCCGATCGAGGTACTCCATTCACTTCTATGTTTTGGAAATCTTTCCAAAAGGGTCTTGGTACTCATGTTAAGCTTAGAACTGGTTTCCATCCACAAACCTATGGGAAAGCAGAGTGTACTATAAAAACTTTGGAAGATATGTTGAGAGCCTATGTGATTGATTTTAAGGGAGATTCGGAAGACAGTTTGCCATTAATCGAGTTTGGTGTTAACAATAGTTACCACTCAAGTATTGGTATGGCTCTATTTGAGGCTCTTTATAGTAGGAGGTGTAGATCTCCTATAGGTTCATTTGAGGTGGGTAAAGTTGCATTGATAAGACCTGAGTTAGTTCATGAGGCTACGGAAAAAGTCCAACTTAATAGAGTAAGGTTGAGAAAAGCCCAAAGTCGACAAAATTGATATGCTAATGCTAGAAGAAGATATCTTAAGTTTTATGTACATGATTGGGTTTGCTTAAAAATATCACCCTTGAAGGGTGTAATGAGGTTTGGTAAGGAATGGAAGCTTAGTCCCTGATATATAAGGCCATATCAGATTTTGAGGCATGTTGGTAAGGTTGCTTATGAGCTTGAATTGCCTAATGAGTTGGCATCACTGCATCCATGTCTCTATGTTAAAGAATTGTTTTGGAGATCCGACATCTACAGTTCCCTTAGAAGGTTTAGGAATTAAGGAGAATCTTTCTTATGAAGAAGTTCCGCTGGAGATTTTAGACCGGAAAGTTACGAAGTTGAGAAATAAAGAAGTTGCTTCCATGAAAGTGTTGTGGTGGAATCAATTAGTTGAGAGTACTACATGGTAGGACGAGGCCGATATTATTTCCCGATATCATCATCTATTTCCTCTACCCCTCCTCTAGCTTGAGGTAATGAGTTCCTCATGGCTTACACTTTTTTTGGTGTGCCTTAAAGGTTTCCATGATTTCCTTACTATGCATGATTCATGAAAAGTTTACGTTTTAAGAAAAATATTCAATTGAATTGATTTCTACATATTTATGTGCATTAGAATATGAGTTGCATATAGACTTCATGATATGATTATTGAGCATGCTTTTAGCTTGGAGATGGTATTTCATCTTGAGATATGAGTAATCTTGTAAGTACATGCATATTAGGCTGCTAGGTCTAGTTCATTTCTTCCTTATGATGCTTTGAATTTGTTCTAGCTAGGAGTCGAAGTTCCTCATTAGTTGTGTGCATATAGATGAAGTTGCATGCATGATGGGTTATTGGTTTAGAGTCCTTTTTGTTTTGTGGTGTCTTGAATCTCATTCGAGGACGAATGGTCCAAAGAGGGAGATAATATATGACACTTCAAAATCCATAAAGGTAAAGATAGTAGGTTTCAACAGTTTGTGGTGCCATCCGACAGAGGCGAATCACGGCCATGAGGTCAACCACGGACTGTGGAAAGGATCCGTGGATTGACCAGCCAAAAGGTGTCTAAAAACATGGAACCACGACCTGGACCAATGGACCGTCGGTGGGTCCAGGGTTAGTTATTGATGGCCCGTTGTCCAGACCCTAATGTCTTAGTTTCTGACCAATGACGACGGACCAACTGGATGGATTGTCAGCCAAACAAGGGTCCGTCGGTCAGGGTTCGTGGGTCATAGGGTCGGCAGCTATTTTAATTAGGGGCATTTGGGTCTTTTCCAAATTAGTCTAGCCTAATAATATGTCATTTTTTCCATGCCTAAAAACCCTATATAAGTGATTTAACTCTTAAATTTCCCCATCCTAAATCATTCTCTCAAATTCACCAAAAGAAATCAAGTTCTTCCTCTCCAAGATATTTCTCTCTTTGGAAGTTTGAAGAAGAAGATTCAAGCTAGGGTTCAAGGTCAAGCATCCATTCTTCAATTGCTTTTAGGCTTTGATAGCAAGGTATGATAGCTTTTCATCCATAGAATCATTGCATCCATGGATCCCCTAAGCTCTCCAATTTGTAAAGTAGAAATTTCCCCAATTTGAGTTAAGGTTTTCTTCTATATTATGGGTCTTTATGAATGTTGATTCAATGGATTGAATTATGATGTAATATTCATGAATTGAGAGGATTCTATGTTCTTATGGTGAAATCCCATATACCCATGTTTGATCCATATTTATAAGAAGAAATTGATGTAAATGGGTCAAACTCTATGAAAGGAGAATTCATGGATTTATGTGTATTCTTATAGGATAAATCAGGTACAATATGAATTGCTTTTAGATGGAAGCATATGACATAATTATGATATGAATTGCTTTGGGATGGAAGCATATGCGATGATTATGATATGAAATGCTTTCAGAGTGAAGCGTATGTTGTTAATCGTTGATTATTGACATGATTGTTTTGGAAGGGATTTACCCACATGTTTTCTTATTTATGAATGTGAAAGGCTTTCTCACATTGATTGATTCTAGGTTGAAAGGATTCGTCACCTAAAACAAATCTAAGCTAAGGAATTATGAATGATGAGGCTAGAGGCAATTACCCATGACCTCTAAGTGCAAGATAAGAGGAAAATACCCATGTCATATGATAGAAAAACAAGAGGTGAATACCTATGTCACATGATGTATGGACAAGAGGTGATTACCTATGATCCTAAGGTAAGAAGGATTAGAAGAGATTACCCATGATCCTTCATAAGAAGGCAAGAGGTGATCCCCGATGTCCTTAAAAGATAATCCATGATATGTTATTATAGATGATGAGCTTGGATTTTTGCTTGAGTTGCCTTCCATGATTTGTAAAACTAGTGGAAATTACCCATGTCTTCACTAAGTATGAATTGAGGTTACTTCAAGAAATACTCCTTAAATGTTAAAATGATCTATTATGTGCATTGATTATGCTTTAGACTTATGTTGTCTAACATTTATGTTATGTTTATGCAAGTTATCATATTTAGTACATTTTTGTAGTAACGCATACTCTTTCCTACATTTCTTATCAAAATGTAGGGTCTGGCTTTCCCGATTATCATTTCCATGGCTAGGATCTATAGTAGAAGAAGAGTTGAAGATTGGTCAGTCCTCATTTATCCGTGTATTTGGCCACTACTTTCCTTATGTTCATTTCATTTGAGTTTTGAACAATGTTGTATGGGTTGCGTCCCGAGATTCTACTGTAATCGATGCTTTTGAAACAAGTGTATTAGACTTCCACTTCGTTTTATATGATTTTGTTTATCTTTAAATAATGCTTAAAATCTTATCTATTTCTATTATCTAGACTATGAAACTAACTGGCTGATATGAGGCCTCTTGGGGTCTTATATTCTATATTACATCTAGGGGTGCCCCTGGGTCGTGACACTAGGCAAATGAGTACAGAATTGAGTTTCGATTTTAAGAGAAAGTCCGTATCATTATTTAAGATATTTACAAAAAAGAATCGAGTCATTTTACAATCATATGAGGAATTCACAACCTATTTAGCGAAATAAAATTTGTTGGGTTACACGTGCATCTAGTTTTCTTCAGTTTTTTAAGAATTCAAATTGTGTTTATTTGGTATTTTTAGCATATTGGGTGTTTTAGAGCTCACAATGAAGAGATTTATGTGGCATTCTTCCCGATTTAACATGGGGTTAGTATACAATCCTCATTCACTATTTTGTCATGATTTTCTTCATCTAATTTTCTTTCCTTATCCATGTAAATTGTGGGAGAAATTAGGGTTTTATCGATTTGAACTCGGATTTTAATGAAAAATGTATATTTAGGATCCTTATGTTATGCGTAAGCTGGTTCTGGCATAAACTTGTTCATTCATCAATTATTTTCATCATATTAACCACACATAAGCTTGAGAATTTGAGCTTTTCTCGGGTAAAGTTAAAGTTTGATAAAATGAGAATTTCAAGGTCGATTTTAACTCCATTTTTTAATTAAATTTCATATTTGTAATTCCCTAAGCATGGGTAAGATATTTTTCAAGAATCTTTCATATTCGAGTCGGGGTTTTGGATATGAGTGTTGAAATTGTTTTTCATGAACTTGTGTTTTAAGTAAATTAGAGTTTTGAGCATGATTTCAACTCGTATTCAATGAGGTTTTAACAATGGATTTCTAAAAGCTATGGGTAATGTGATTTTATAAAAAAATTCAGAAATATCCCTCATATTTGTAAATGGGTTTTGGCAAATTTAGGCCGATTTACAAAATCATTGATATGGGTGTTGTTTTTCTGAAATCTTATTGTGAAACATTTTTTGATTCGATTGCTTTGATTTTGATGTTATACGAAGAGCGAAGATTCAAGTTATGGTCTGATTGTATGCCTGAATGGCAAGTGATCTCCTAAACCTTGTATTCTAGTAGAATTTGTATATTTCCTTCATTGCTTGTGTGTAGGAAGTAATGGGATGAGGTGAATGGTTAATTTTCCACTTGGTTAATGTTCATGAATAAAAAAGGGGTGAATTTTAAAAGGCTATGTGATGATCGTGATGTTTGTGAATTGCCTTGTTGTAACCCTTGGTGATTTCTTGATAAAATGCTCGATAGCATGAAAGTGTACTTGAATGGTATTTATTTTGTTGTCTCCTCTGTGTGATGTGATACTATTTGTTTACATTGATTTGGAACACCGTGATGAGATATGTCAAATCTTGTTATGAGGTGAGGTCATTTCAAGCTAGTGGTATGATATAAAGCCGAAGGAAAATGGTTCCAGCTTGTGATATAAAGCCGATAGGGAATGATTCTAGGAAGTGATATGATATAAAGTCGATGAGAAATGGTGATGTCTAGTGACATGATATAAGGCCAATGGAAAATGGTTCCAGCTAGTCAAATGATATAAAGCCTATGGGAAATGGTTTCGGCTCATGATTCATTATTGTGTTTTGATGCATATGAATCTTATGTTTTATTTACTTGTTAGTTGTGACTCTTGCTACTTGTGAATGATCTTCTTGACATTGAGATCGACTTACTTGATACATGGTTGTTGAATTATAAGGATTGGATTGTGATTACTAAGCCTTATGACTGGTGTATTGTAGAACTGTTAGGTTGGGTTGATTTTTGTGCAGGTTGTAGTTTGAGGATGTTCAGTTGGGATGAAAAGAGTATTCAATTTCTAGCTAGTTGCCTTGTTGATGAGGTTTTTTATTGGGTACCGTGTTATTGGTAATCACTCATTGCTTCTACACTTGTGTAGATTTCTAGCCTGGTCTCGTTTGATTTATCTTTCCCTCCCATCTCCGAGGCTTGTCAAAGAACTTTTGAAAGGTAGTTGCTTATCATCCCGGTGAGCCTTGTAGTTCTTTTTTTATTCTTTGTTCTATTTTAGAAATAAAGACTTGACACTTGTACTTATTTCTAAATTCAACACTTTATGTAATAGTTGTGTGTACATGTGACAACCAGGTTTTGGGGTGTTTATAGAATGAATAAGTTTTCCACTTTTATCTTGTTCTTGTTTTATCTTTTCACTTTTCTTTAATTTCGTTGTGTTGAGGCTGACTTGTCTTGGTGGGAACAGACAAGTTCCATCACGTCTATTTTGGATCTTGACAAATACTATCAGAGCCCAGGTTTCATAGGTCTCACGTGTGTACAAGCCATGTCTAGTAGAGTCTCGAGGATAGGTGTGGATAGATCTATTACTTATCTTTGAGAGGCTATGATGACTTTTAGGATAAACCTCCAATTCTTGTCTCTTTACAATGCGACCTCTTTTCGATCTTATTCCTATCACTTTATTCCATTTTCTCACTTATAGTGATGACTCATGTTTGGTTTCGTGCGTGCAATTTTGATGTCATCGTGTGGTTTTTGTGTCAGATCTGGTCAAAACGGAAGTGATAGACTTATGGCAAAGAGGTGTAGTCAGACTTAAAATGTTTTGTGATTCGATGAGATTGAGTAAGCTTACAGTTCAACAATGAATTTTGAGGATATTTGAATGGTGAAGGTGAATAATGGTTTGAGGGAATGCATTAACATCTTATCTAATTTGGTTAGTTATTCTGCAAGGAAGAGAATATGAATGGTTTAACTGTTAAAATACAGCTACTTCAGTGGTGCCTATGTTCCCTTTGCTAGGGTCATAAAGTGTGTTACTTTTGCTATCAACTTGGCCTATGAAAGGGTACATATCGCTTTGGGCTAGAGGATTAACGTATTCAGTAATGTGTTGCAGTTACTTAATGGGTAGAAATGTGTGGTCTATCTAGGTACGATTATCTTGGTAGGTATAATGTGTTCTACTGGTTGATCTAGCAGACTTTCTTGATTTTGTACTAGGGACAGATGGAAATAGAGACATCAGTTATCGAGTGTGATGCCTAACTACTTAAGGCTCATCAGTTGTTTCACCTACTTATGTAATGAGGTTAGATATTGCATTCACAAATGAGAAGTCAACAGGCTATTACTACGGACTATTTAGTTAGGCATTGTTTAGAAGGATAATTATAGTGGTGGATTTTTTCGAATGTGTTTAGGTTATGAAGTGCATTTTGAGGATCTAATTGGGGACTACTGATTTCATTATGAGACAAAAGGAGTAGATTGATATTGAAATGATGAGCATATGGGTAAAGATAATCCCAACAAGTATGCTTATGTGAAGGCAATTGCGGATCCTAGTAAGAAAGAGCATATATAAATTGGTTAATTCAAAGAATTTGATTGGTAGATCGTGGGTTTGAAGTCTCATATCAATGGTAAGATCGACTTTGTAAAATGATGTGTCTTTTTTGCCTTTTTTAGGTTATGGTAATAAGGTTACACGTTCATTAGATGGTTTTAAGAACTCTTGGGCAAAATTTCAGAAAGAAGTCCATACAAGTTTGGCTCAAGTGTGATGATAAGTTCTATTGTGATTTTTATTGTGGTAACTAGTATGACTGGATTTCTAACAAAGGATCCGGTAGGGTTGATGGAGAGGTCATTAATGATAAGCTAAGATATGCGATTTCAAAAAATTTCTAGGTATCGATTGTTAAGGTAAGTAATGATTAATCATGTTGATTATTGAGTATTTGGAAGAACTTGTGCAGAACTCTTTCTAAACCACTATAGATAATCACCTACAATAATTAGTCTACCTACACAACATTGTAGAGAGACATTTGATTCCACGTGTCGGCTGAACACTTCCAAAGTAGCAAGACGAGTCAATGAAGGTATTGTAAGCTGTATTGAGTAATTTTTCTATGTTTCCGAAGAAAACATTCCCTTTGTCACTATAGACTGAACTCATTGTGAACCTTTTAGATTATTAGTAGAGGCTCATGAAGTAACCCTCTTTCTTTAAAGAAAAAAGATACATGCCCCTTTCCTTACAGTCAAGTCGATTTACGATCCCCTCTTGTTGTATAGATGAAAGCCTCAACGCTCGCGTTCTATGGGGAATTGAGTGGTAGAGCTTTTTATTGTTAAACAGCCTAATGAAGTATTTCACTTGAACTTTACTGTTTAGAGTATGAGGTAAAATGTCATAATTTTTTTTGTCAAAGGATAGAATTTGTAAGTGAGTTAGCGAATGGAACAAAAGTCTTGTATATTGAAGAGTTCAAAATATTTGGAATTGTTTCATAGGTACAATTTAAGAAATGTGAAGAAAGATCTATGGGAGATTATGTGGTTTTATGTTGGTTCTTATTGTTAAAATTATGGTAGGTGACTTATAGGGGCACTATAGTAAGGACTTACCATTCTACATGGTTATTATGGGTAATGAGTTGGATTGATATTGATACTACCTTGTTGATGGGAAGTACAAAGACTATTATGATAAGTTACATAGACACTTGGTGGTGAATAAAGTTTATGTGTTTATGGTATAAATAATTCTTGGGGTGATCAGAGATTTATCTTAGATTTTGCATGATGAGCATATAATTGTTCGAATGGTGGTTGAGGCATGATTTGTGAAGTGCTGCATGTAGTCGATATTTGAATATGATCCAATAGCTTTAGCTTGATGGAAAAGTACTACTAGATTTGGAATTAGTGTTATCAGCCTTGTGTAGGATCAGTTTATGACATGGAATGCTTAGAGTAGGATGGGAATTGTATTTTTTTTACAACCTTGGTATTTATCTTGTAATTTTGGGAATGTTTCATCCATGTGTGATTTACTTTGAGGTCCATTGAGCCTAGTTCTTGCGTTTTTAGGAGTTGTCGACAATCACCACTACAGTTCCAGCATCCCGACAATGTTATTAGAGGTTTTGTAACTTTGGCTGTATCGTTCACTGGATGTTTACTTGATCATCTCCTTTGGAACAGATTAGTTGGGACCTCCCTTAATGAGTATGTGTTGTCTTAATATCTTTTTTTGTGGCTTAAAGCTCATGGGGGGATTATGTTAAGAGGAAATGTTTTTACTATTATTAATGAGAATTTTGTGCATTATGAGTGTTCGGTTGTTGGTTCTAGATTCACTCATGAATTTTGGAGGTATTAATGCAAAATTTCTTGTGGTTATGTTGGAAAAATATTCACCATGATAGTTGTGCTATGGTTTAGAGAGTTTCAATTCAGGTTTAGTTCATGGGTTACTCTGTCGCTTGGTAATTCCTCTTGGTTTGCAGATTTTCAATTTTTTGTTTGAAGCTTCAATTCTTGTTAGTTAAACCTGATGGTAAGGTCCTAAGAATGAGTTCACTTGGAGAAGCAAATACCGAATTTGGAAATCATACCTCAGACTCTTGGTAACTTCAAGTATTCCTCTATTGTCTTATTTATGTTCGAGGACGAACATTGATTTTAGTGGTGGATAATCTAATGACCCCGAAGGTCATTTTTTAATTTTTTTGGAAAATTACTATTTTACACTGTGTGATAGTTATCGCTAGTCTTATTCGTTTAGTTTATAGGTTTTGAAATTTGATTGTAAAGTTTTGATGTTTCGAAGTTTTTGAATTTTGGAGAGTTAAAGTTGTTAAAAGTGATTTTTGATAAAAATCGAAGCTACGAGTCTCTGAATTGAATTTCGTCAATTCCATCCGCTCCAGATTATGACTTTTGGGTCAGTAAGACTATTGGGTTGGGTCCCAAGGCTTTTGGTCTGATTTTGAGTCATTAGATGAGATGAGAAGAAAGTTAAGGCTACATTTTGACTTTAGTCAACGCTTGAGGTTTGAAATGTCATTTTCAAGTATTAATGATTCCACTAGGTCCAAATTGTGATTTTTTTTCTAGTAGAAGGTTTGGTTCAGTTCCTTAAACTTTTTGATGAGTTTCATGTCCTTACATGGAAATTTAGAGATTCCTATGTTAAAGTTGACTTTGGTCAACATCGAGTTAAGGTGACCTTGTTTGGGTGTTTATATGATTCCATTAAGTCAAAATATTATTTTCAAGATAGTAGCATATTTGGTTTGTGTTCGGAGGTTCCGGATGAGGTTTGAGTGAGTTTTTAAGGTTTTTGGGTGCTTTTGGGTGTTGTTTGAGCAATTTATGTCAATTAAAAGGTTCATTCTTATATTTAACGATCGCAAAATTATTCCAAAACATCTGAAAGCTTGATCATGAATTATAAAAATGATCTGTAAAGCTTTGTTCATTTTCTCTATGTCGGGATTGGACTTTTATCGCGATTATGAATTAATATTTTTACCGAGCAGAAATGATATTTGACTAGGCAAATGATTATGAATAGAGTTTCGATTGGACAAGCAGTTATGTACCAATATTTAAGACATTTAGGAAAATTATTGGGTTATTTCACTAGTGTATGAGGAATTTATGGCCTATTTAGTGAAATAAAAGTTGCTGGTTTGCTGGAGCAACTACTGTTGTTCAGCTATATAAAATTTCAGATTGTGTTCATTTGGTATTTTTAGCATATTGGGAGTTCTAGAGCTTAGAATAAAGTGACTCTTGTTGCCTTTTTTTCCGATTTAACATGTGGGTTACTATAAAATCCGCATTTTAGTACTTTCTCATGATTTCTTCATCTGGTTTTCTTTCTTTATCCGTGTAATTGTTCGGGGATATTAGGGTTTTATCGATTTGAACTCAGATTTTGATGAAAATGTTTATTTAGGATACTTGTGTTACCGGTAAGCTGATTTTGGCATAAACCTCTTGATTCATTAATTATTTTCATCATACTAACCGCATATAAGCTTGAGAATTTGCGTTTTCCCTAGGTAAATTTAAAGTTTGATTATTTGAGGGTTTCAAGATCGGATGTAACTCCATTTTTTTTATTAAATTTCATATTTGACTTCCCTAAGCATGGGTAAGAGCTTTTTCAAGAAACACTTCAGATTCGAATCGAGGTTTCAAATCCAAGTATTGAGGGTTTTTCTCATGAACTTGTGTTTTAAGTAACGTTGATTTTTTAGCATGATTTGAACTCACTTTTCAATAAGATTTTAACTATGGAGTTACAAAACCTTTGGATGATGTGATTTTATACAAATTTCAAGAAATATCCGTTACTTTTGAAATTTGGTTTTTAGGCCAATTTGGCCTGGTTCTCAAAATCATTGATATGTGAGTTGTTTGTTCTGAAATCTTATTATGAATCCTTATTTGATTAGATTTCTTTGATTTTGATTATTTACGGAGAGGGAAGACTCAAGTTACGGTGTGATTGTTTGCTTGAATTGCCGCAAGTTATCTCTTAAGCCTTGTATTCTAGTAGTATTTGTATATTCCCTTCGTTGCTTATGTGTTTGGATTAATGGGATGAGGTGAAGGGTTCATTTTCCACTTTTTAATGTTAATGAATCAAAATGGGTGATTTGAAAAGACTATGTGATGATCACAATGTTTGTGAATTATTTTGTTATAACCCTTGTTGATTGATTGTTGAAATGCTCGAAAATAGGAAATTGGACTTGAATTGTATATTTATTGTTATCTCTTTCGTGTTGTGTGATATTGTTTGTGTGCATTAATTTGGAGCACCGTGATGAGACATGTGATAACTTTGTATGAGACGAGGTCATTTCCGGCTAGTGAGATGATATAAGGCCAACGGGAAATGGTTCTGGCTAGTGATATAAAGCAACGAGAAAATAGTTCCAACTAATGATATGATATAAAGATGATGAGAAATGGTTTTGTCTAGTGACACGATATAAAGCTGGTGGGAAATGGTTTTGGCTAGTGGCATGATATAAAGCCGATGGGAAATGGTTTCGGCTAGTGATCGATTATTATGATTTGATGCATATGATGCGTATTTTGATTTACATGTTAATTGTGATTGATACAGTTGTTACATGTTATTTAACTACTTGACATTGAGTTTTGAGTTACTTGATACATGTTGGTTGTTGAATTGTAACTATTGGACTGTGATTATTGAGCCTTGTGAGCGGTGTATTGTAGAACTGTATGGTTGGGCTGAAATTTGTACAAATTGTAGTTTAAGGAGGTTCAGTTAGGATAAATGAGTATTTGATTCCAAGCTAGTTACCTTGTTTATTAGATTGCTTGTTGGGTACCGTGTTATTGGTACAGACTTCTTGCTTCTACACTTGTGTAGGTTTCGAGCCTGGTATCGTGTAATTTCTCTGTCCCTCCTATCTCAAAGGCTTGTCAAAGAACTGTTGAGAGGTAGTTCTGTTTAATTTTGGCGGGCCCTCTAGTTATTCTTTTTATTCTTTGTTCTAATTGAGAAACAAAGACTGAGACTTGTACTTATTTTTGAATTCCACACTTTATGTATTAGTGACTTGTACACGTGTCAACCAGGTTTTGGGGTGCTTATAGAATGAATAAATTTTCCACTTTTATCTTGTTCTTGCTTTATCTTCACTTTTCTTTCATTTCGTTGGGTGCTAAATGTTGACCAAAGTCAACCCAGAGGCTAAAATTTCACAAATTTCCATCTTAGGACCTCAAATTCTAAGAAAGACTCAAAATTTAAAACCGACAAATCTCTTTGACAAATTTCCACATTATGGGACAAATGGAATTGATGTAATTCCATTTTGACACTCTATGAGGACCTGATATGTCATTTTTAGAAATAAATTTACCATTTTATCCTTATAAATATTGGCCTCTAGTAATTTTTGAATGAGTTGTGAAATTGGTTTAAAGTTCTAAATTAAAAGTTGTGAATTTTGAGTGTTTTTGGTTTTTGAAAGGTTAAAGTCACTGAAAATGATTTTTGGTGTCTTTTGGAGTTTTGAGTATTAGAATGGAATTTCATAAATTCTATTAGCCTCAAAATGTGAAAATTGTTCCAAGAGAGTTGTCAGTTTTAGATTTAGGGTCTTTTTGAGGATTTGAGGTCCTAAGTTGACAAATTATTGAATTTTAGCCTTTGGGTTAACTTTGGTCAACATTCAAGGTTCAGATGCTTGTATTGGAATTCTGAGAGTTTCGTTGGGCTCGGTGGATTACTTTAGGCCTATGTGAGGTCTTCTTTAAATTTTTAGAAGTCCAAGCTTGTTTTGGCTCTTTTTAGTGTTATGTTCATTTCTTGTGACTTTTACTAGTTTTGGGTCAAGGAGAGCTCATATTCGTCTTACAGGGGTTTAATTGTGTCCGGAACATCGAGTATAGTCAAATTTCATATACGGTTAATGTGTTCGGGGTTCCGACTAGATCACGAAGACCTAATAAGGAAATTCTATGACTTACGTATTTTGCTAGTTTCTGGTTTTAGTTCATAACCCTTTTGTCATCATGATCGCGTAGCATTAATTTGAGGTGCATCGCAAAAGCTTAGTTCTTGTCGCGATTGTGATGGTTAACTGAAAGGATTGACTGCCTTATTCATCGTGATCGTATGGGTCTGGGTCGCAATCACGATGAGCTTCTGAGACCTCGACAAAATGTTTTCCAAAATCGGAGTTTCAACCCCATTTCACTTTTTTGAGGTTTGGGAGCTTTGGTTTGGAGATATGAACAAAAATTTTGAGAAAAAATAGTTGGGTAACGATTCCTAAACTTTAAATATTCATATTACCGGCCATTATTATTTATGAATTTAAGTGTTCAGATTAACCTTTTGAAGTGAAAATTGGGGTTTATCTTCAAGAACCAAAGAACTTAGTAAAATGGTGATTTTTTTTATTCTAGTTCCCTTTTCAAAATGGTTTTCACCAATGAGTTACAAATGTCTTGGCTAATATTTTAGAGTAAAGATTTACGGAGTTAAACCTCAATTTTGGAATTGGGTTTTTGAGTTAATTGATCCATTTTTCTAAATTGTTTGAGTTGGGTAGTGTTATTTCCAGAATCTTGTTGTGATTACTTGATTAAACTAGATTGTGAGGCTTTGGATATCATTCGAAAGGGGAAGAGTCAAGTCTTGGATTCACTATTTAATTTAATTGAGGTAAGTGATTTCCTAAACCTATAAATGTAGTTTCTTCATGTATTTTCCCTTCATTATGTGTGTTGGGGAGTAATGAGAATGAGGTGAAGGGTTCACTGTTCCACTTGTTTAATCTTAATGAATAAAAGGGGAATAAAGAAAAGGTAACGTGTTAATCATGTTACTTGTGAATTTTCCTTGTTGTGAGCCATATTGCGTTGATTGATGAAATGCCTTGATGGCGTCATTTTAGAGTTGAATTTCTTAAGATATTGTCTCCTCTTGTGGTGTGTGATTGCTTAATTGAATTTATTTTTGTGCACCGTGATGAGACAATTGATGATTATTGAGGTCAAGGTAATTTTCGGCAAGTGCTATTGATGTCGAGGTCATTTCTGGAGAGTGCTATTGATGGCTAGGTCATTTATGGCAAGTGTTATTGATGCCAAGGTCATTTCCAGTCGGCGTCATTAATGTCGAGGTCATTTTTGATGACTAGTATTGATGTTGAGGTTATTTTCGGTTAGTGATAATGATGCCGAGGTCATTTTTAGTAAGTGATAGTCATGTCGAGGTCATTATTTACAAGTTCATGAACTATGGACGGTTCCCATGAGTTCCGAGTAACATTGTGCATGATAAGTCTTGAAATTTGGTGTTCCTTGCACTTGATTAATGTGCTTTGATGAAGATGATACTTCTGATTGATTTACTTGACACTTTTGATTGTCAAATTTGATACTTGTTGATTGTTGATCAGTGACTATTCGACTGAGATGATGAGGACACGTGAGTTGTGTATTGTGAACTGTTAGGTTGGGCTGATTTTTATACAGGTTATAGTTGAAAAGGTCGGTTGGAATGAAAGGCGTACTCATTTCTGTCTATTCTTGCTTTGTTTAGTTGGTTTCTTGCTGAGTATTGTGTTGTTGGTACTCACTTCTTGCTTCTGACCTGTGTGATCTTCTTCTTCTCCTATTTCTGAGGTTTGGTGAGGATATGTTGAGTGGTAGCTCTTTGTCATCCCGACGGACTCTCGTGTTCTTTTTTCTTTATGTTTTATTCTATATGATTAAAAAGACTTGACACTTGTAATTATCTTTTATTTCCACACTTTATGCTTTAGTGACTTGAACACGTGATAACCAGGTTTTGAGATTATTGTTTAGAATGTATAAGTTTTTCCACTGGTATCATATCCTTGCTTTACTTTCCACATTTCTTTCGTTTTGTTGGGTTGAGGCTGACTTGTCTTGGTGGGAAAATAAAAGTATCATCACATCTATTTTTGGGTCGTGACACACTCAAAACTCCAAAAGTCACTGAAAACCAGTTTTTAACAACTTTAGCCTTTCAAAACCCAAAAACATACATAATTTATAACATTTCACTTACAGCTCGAAATAAATTTCAAAATCCAATCAGAATTAGCTCGAAGTCAATATCGTGAGGACAATTTCATAAAATTACCTTTCGGATCGTTATATCTATGTTATGGGAGTCGTGAAGAATAGATTGTATAGTCAAATTAATTGTTAGACACATCAATATAGAAATTATTGCAACAATAATAGAAAGTATTCTATTATATTTGTTGTGATTTGCAGATTTTTCTAATTGTTGCCAGGAGTTTCAATTAGACATATGTCCCACATAATTTTTTGTAGATCCATTTAAATGATTAATATTCCTTTTAGTATTTAAAATTAATTCTAACCAACTTGCCTTTGGAACAAGCAGTTGAAAAAGTTATAAGTTACAACGATGTGTGAGATCACACTTAAAAAAAATGGATGAAATTGTTTATGATACAATTATAAAAACAATAATTATTCAGCATAATTATGATTTGTTTTCAAGTGCTCTTAAATATATTAACAACTAATACATCTTAACATAATATTTTTTATATTTTATCTCATATGATCACATCCGAGTTTCATAAAACAACACAAAGAGATTTGAATACAAATAGTAGGTTAAAATGAAACTGCCCAAAGTATAATAAAAAATAAGATGTCCAAATCATGGCGGAAGGATCACCCACATGTATTTTTTGCCCATCTATTTTTTTTTTCTACTCGATAGTTTTTGTTATCTTTTTCTTACTCTATTGATGCACGCTAATGGGATCTTAGGATCTGTTGATTTGGTGGTCAGTTAACTTTATGGGTCTCTTCTCTCTTTTCCTTAGGGTTTTGTGGTTACTCCAGAAACTAATCCAGATGGGTCTATCAATTTGATGGTGTGGCATTGTTCTATCCTTGGAAACCCGTAGTGAGTGAACTTCATTACGTTACTCACAATCATGCGATGCGCGGGCAAATTACTAGTTAGAAATATGCATAATACTATGAACTATTTGTGTAATAAATCTAAATTTGAAGGGATATTTATGGAAGATTCCTTTATTTATTCATATATTTACTCTATTAAATTACATATTTAAAAAAAATAATTCATTTGATATAAATTGCCAGTGAATTAATTTTTAATTTAATGTATTATGGAATCACGTATTCATAATAGATTGAGTTAATTTGAAATAAATTGGTGGAGAATAAATAATGATTTCATATTGCAAAACTGAACACAACACATAATACATACTAAAATTACAAATGTAGTTTCCTAGAAAAAAATATTTCATTTCTATCGCCTCTTTGCAAATTCTTGATTTCATTATTCAAAATCTACAAAGAGAGTAAAGGTGGGGGGCAGGGGGATCGGGATAAATATGTCATATGGAATCGCACATGATCGTCTTGTGGATGAGCGAAAATCATGGAGGAAGGATCACCCACATGTATTCTTTGCCCTTTTATTTTTTTTTCCTACTCGGTACTTTTTGTGAACTTTTTTTATTCTATTGATGCACGCTAATGGGTTCTTAAGATCTGTTGACTTGGTGGGAAAGTTAACTTTATGGGTCTCTTGTCTCTTTTCCTAAGAGCTTTGTGGTTACACCAGAAACTAGTCTAGATGGGTCTATCAATTTGATGGTGTGGCATTATTTTATCCTTGGAAAACCCGCGATGAGTTGGCTTACTTGCTTTCTTCACTACCCATTTCATGTTTTTTCCGTTTTGTAATTTTTGTATGGATGTTTTATTACTAGTGAAAATGGGAAAGTTAGAATTTTTCTAATAGTCTTTGGAAAAATGGTTTAGATACTTACAAATTAATCATGACAATTAATAAAAGAGTGTCCACATATGTGAGTTCGCTCACATTTCCTTTTTCAAAACCAAAGAAAGAAGGAGGGTTGAGGTATGTAAAACTTGTATATATTTAGTGGTTTGATGCAAATTTTCGTTTGTGATTGGAATTTTTTGGCTAGAATTGGTCATCTTCTTTTATCAGCTTATTCCCCCATATCAGTGTTCAATACTATTCCCAATAATATATACATTTGTTCAAATATATAAAAACATTTTCTTTCCCTGGTTTGAGGTAATTTCTCAATCTATCCTCTTAAAATGGGTAGCTGCTTTGAAATGTCTCTTAAACTCATTGTTCATTTTGAAAACAAGGTTTCTCTTTTCTTAATGTAAAAAAAAACATTTTGGGTTGACATAATTACTCAAAAGGGGCCTCTTTAAGATTTATCTGCTCTATACATAATCTTTCTAAAAACTCTTTTAACTTTTCTAAAACAAGTCGGCTCTTTTTCTTCATGTAAAAATGAAATATTTGGGAAATACTTAATTCCCTTATACTCTTCTATCAAACTCTTCTTTATTTCCTCAAAATTCAGTTTAAAATATAACGAAAACATTCTCAGTATTAATTCAATGAATACTCAAGAATAGGGTGTAAGCTGAAAAATAGACATTAACAATCAACTCAATAATTGCAATACACAATGTACAACAATTCAATGACTAGAAATAGGAATTCAATAATCAATAAATCAAGAACTTAGAACTCAATAACAACTCATCTCAAGAATACTCTAATCTAAATATAGAACCCTAGATTACTCTTTTACTATTTGGAATGTAGATGTAGGGCATGAGGATGAAGTAGTCCATCACTATGATAGCCTTACAAACTTGTAAGAACGAAGTTCTTTGGCGAAATCCTAGAAACTTGAAGAAAGCATGAACCCTAGGTTTTCTCCTTTTGGAACCTTACACTAATGTCTTGAAGTATTAATAAATGTAGAAGAATTGATTAAAACATTCTAAGCCCATAATTAAGTGTATCACATCGTGGTTTAGGCTTAGAATAATGGGGGTTAAAACGTCTTAGTTTATATACCAAATGCAAAGGAGAAAGACAAAAATGAACCCACCTTTTAAAATGGAAAAGATGCCTTAACCGCGAGGTTTAACAGACCATTTAAGGCTTCACGGTTCTTAAAACACTTCACGGTCCGTGAAACACTTCACGGGACATGAAACACTTCACCGGCCGTCTAGCCGGTCGCCAAGTTTCACCTACCCAATAATGCTTTCCTAAAAGAGGCATACCATTTTACTCTAAACATGAAATGTGGCAAACATTGTGGCGTTGGAAAGATGAATTAAAGACCTCCAACTTGATAGAAAATAAGCCACCTAATTCTTTATGTGTTGAGAGATAAGTTCGTTTGAACTTCACCCAAAACTTAAAAACTGATGGGTCTCTTTCATAGACGACTCCACGGTCCGTACAAAGTTTCACGGACCGTCCAAGAGTCCATGAATCTTCCTGAGTCTTGGTTTCAACTTCAATGGTTGGGTGACGGGTCGTGGACCACTTCACGGCCCGTAAAAGTTTCGTAAATTTGACTTTCATGTTCACCCTCACCATAGTTTTTTTATGGCCCGTGACATCTTGTACAACCGTACAACATCCCGTACATATGCACCTATACTTAACTGAAGAATTTTCTCTTTTACATTCCAAGTTCCAATTTCTAAGGTATTACAATATCTCCCTCTTAGGAACATTTGTCATCTAATGAGAGCAAACTAAGCATAAAAAGGGGGTGGGAAACTGTCTAACAATCCAAACAAAATACAAAACATGCACATAGAATAAACTTCAACATATCAACTGAAAGAGTACTTTACAAAGATTTAGTACCTTGGTCTAGAGTTGATTCAGAGGAAAAGTGGTGGGTATCTCCTCTTCATATCCTCCCCGCCTTCCCAAGTAGCTTCCTTAACAAATTGGTTCCCCCACAAGACATTGACTTATGGCTCCTCTTTTGTTCTCAACTTGCGAACCTGATGATGAAGGATCTGAACTGGAATCTTCTCATAGGACAAACTCTCCTTTACTCTAATACTCTCAGTAGGCACAATAAGTGCAGGATAACCCCACCACCTTTATAGCATAGAAATATGAAACACTGGATGGACTGGAGCTAACTCCAATGGTAGCTCCAACTCATAAGCTACATTTCCAACCCTCTTTGATATCCTATAAAGACCAATGTATCGGGCATTGAGCTTTCCTTTCTTACCAAACCTCATAACACCCTTCACGGTTGAAACTTAAAGATATACTCAACCATCAACCTCAAACTCCAAAAGTCTTTTCTAACATCAGTATATGATTTTTGACAACTCTACACTATTTTCAATCTCTCTTGAATTGTCTTCATGTTTTCCATGGCTTGATTAACCAAATCTAGTCTTATCAACTCAGTGTTGCCAACTTCAAACAACCAAATAGGAGATCTACAGCTTCGCCCATATAGACCCTCATACGAAGGCATCTGAATGTTGGAATCGCAACTAGTATTGTATGCACACTCAAAAACAGGCAAGTGGTCATCTCAATTACCTTTGAAATCCAAAACACAAGCTCTCAAAATGCCCTCTAAGGTTGAATTATGTGCTCTGCTTCACCATCAGTTTGAGGATGAAAAAAATACTAAGGTTCACCTTCGAACCCAAATCGTTGTTAAATGACTTCCAAAATTGTGCGGTAAATTGAGTACCTCTAAGGGAACCCCATGCACTCAGACTATCTTATAAATATACATATATGCATACTCTTCTACTGTATTGATAGTCTTTACTTGTAAAAAATGGGCTGAGTTGGTTATCCGATCCACAATCACCCAAATGGAATCATGTTGTCTATGAGATCACGGTAAACTAGTAATGAAATCCATATCAATATCTCCCACTTCAATTCTGAAAGAGGTATATTTTGAGCTACACCACATTGTCTTCGATGTTCAGCCTTGACTTGTTAGTGATTTGGGCACTTAGCAATAGACTTGGCAATGCACCTCTTCATGCCACTCCACCAATAGACTTCTCTCGAATAATGGTACATCTTGGTGGAACCTGGATGAACCAAATATCGGGAACAATGGGCTTCTTCAATGATTCTCTCAGGGTGTTCATCCACATTTGGAACATACGACCTAGCTTGATACCTTAACATACCATTTACCTTTGTTCAAAGACCATCACTTTTTGCTTATGCACATTTGCCTTCAACTCAAATAAAATAGGATCCTTGTCCTGCTTTTCCTTCAGTTTTGACACTAGTGATGATTGAGCCCCATTCATCACGATCAATCCACCTTCACTTGAATCTAACAAATAGACTCACAGACATGCAAGTCTATGAACTTTCTTAGCCAATTATTTCTTGCCTTCCTCGACAATAGCAGTACTCCCCATGGACAACCTGCTCAAGGCATCAACAACAACATTAGCCTACTTGGATGGTATAGAATACTCATATCATAATCCTTGAGTAGTTCTGGCCATCTCCTTTGTTGAAGGTTTAACTATTTCTGATAGAAAACATACTATAGACACTTGTGGTCGGTGAACATATCCTTATGAACTCTATAGAGATAGTGACACCATATCTTAAGGGCAAAATCTAGTACTGCCAACTTAAGATCATTAGTTAAGTAGTTCTTTTCATGAATGTCAAGCTATCTAGAGGCATAGGCTATAACTATACCATTCTGCATCAATACACAACCAAGTCAAACTCTAGACGCATTAGAATAAACAACAAAACCCTTTGTACCCTCTGGTATGGTCAAAACTAGAGAAATGGTTAACTAAGTGTTCAATTCCTAAAAGCTTTTCTCAGAAGCTTCAAGTCATTGAAATTTAGCTTTTTCTAGGTCAACTTAGTAGACGGGGACAAAATAGAGGATCACCCCTCGACAAACCTTTGGTTGTAACAAACTAATCCCAAGAATCTCCTAATATTAGTTGGGGACTTGGGTCTGGGTCAATTCTACGTTGCTTCAATCTTCTAAGTGTCAACTTGAACTCCTTCGCCAGACACAATGTTGCGTAAGATTGCCATGAATTATAGGCGGAACTCACACTAAGAAAAAATGGCATATAACTTATGTTCCTTGATTGTTTAGAGTACTATTATTATATTACTAGCATGGTCCTCCTCATTCCTCGAATAAATCAATAAGTCATCAATGAATATGATAATAAACATATCCTGATACAAATTAAATACTTTATTTATGAGATACATGAATGTTGCATAAGCGTTAGTCAAACAAAAGGACATAAAAAAGAACTCACAATGACTGTAACAGGACCTGGAAGTTGTCTTCGGGATGTCACTTTTTCTCACATTCAACAGATGATAGCCAGATCTGAGGTTTATCTTAAAGAAACAAGTGGCACCCTGAAGTTGCTCAAAAAGGTCATCAATTCTTAGAAGGGGATACCTATTCATTATGGTAACCTTTTTCAACAAGCGGTAATCGATACATTACCTTAGAGAACCATCTTTCTTCCTAACGAACAAGATAGGAGCACCTTAATGTGAGAAACTTGGTCAGATGAAACCCTTATGAAGAAAATCTCTCATCTACTCTTTTAACTCAATTGGAGTCATTCTATATGGCAAAATCGAAATGGGTTTCCTATCAGGAAGAATATCTAATCCGAAGTTTATTTGTCTCTCAAGAGGGACTATGGTAGATTGTCTAGTAAGACCTCTAGAAACTCACTAACACTTGGAACTGACTGAATAAGCGGTGTATCAATACTAGAGTCATTTACTCAGACTAAGTGATAGATGCACCCCTTAGAAACTAACTCTCTAGCCTTAAGGTATGAAATAAAATTACCTTTAGGAATTGTTGAACCACTCCTCCATTCTAAACCTGGCTCATTAGGAAACTTAAACTTGACTTCTCGAGTTCTACAATCAACGAAGGCATAACAAACAAGAAGCCAGTCCTTACCTATAATAACCTCAAAGTCCACCAAATCTAGCTCAACTAAGTCAGCCATGGTGTCCTTGTGATGGACAAAGATAGTACAATCACGATAGACTCTTTCTACTAGAGTTGACTCACCCATAGGTGTGGAAACACTGAAGGGGTGAAGAAGATGTTGACGGAAAATGTCGAACTCATTGCTACATAAGGAGTCACAAAAGACAAACTCGTACATGTATCAAGTAAGGCATAAACATTAAAAATAAAGACTTTATGCATACTAGTGACAACATTTGGTGAGTTCTCTTGACCCTGATGACTAGTTGTAGCATACAAACGGTTTGTACATCCGTATGTTCCTGAAGCAGCCCCTCTCTAGGTATTTATATCTGCTGGAGCTGCTGAAGAAGATTGGACTTTATTTCCCCATTACCATACATGTTCTTAGGGAATTCTCTCAAATATTGACCCGTCTTACCATACTTGAAACATCTATTAGATCAATCAGGACATTTTTTGAGATTGGTCCTACCACACTTAGCACAAGATTGTCTCCAAAATCCCTATGTCACACTACCCTTTGACTGAGTAACCCGAGCTCTGAAATTCTAGGAACTATGACCCCTGCTATCATTATTATTTCTTGGTGCAGGTGCACTAGCTGAACATGGAGTAAGTCCAGAATACCTTTGTTGAAAAAATGACTGATGTCCATTATCGATCTTAGGATGACCAGTCTCATTACTTATTGTCTTTGCCCTCTTGTTGCAAAACTCTTCTCTATCCTTTAATTTATCCTCCTCAAACTGATGCACATGAATCATGAGTTTGGTTGTGTCCATTTCACCTATCAACATAGCTTCCTTACCTACCTTGTTGGATATACGGGATAGCCAGACACGAACAAACTCATTTTGTTCCTCATATCCGCCAACATATCTGGTGCATAGTGGGATAGCTGAGTAAACATCAGACTATACTCCTATACACTGGTTAAAGTTTCAATCACACCTCATCCAGTTCTAGGTGCAAACAATCGTTAAGTAGTATAAAACCCAACGAAGAGTTAGGTGCGGTACCTGTTCAAATTCAATTAGGAAGTGCAAACGTGGTCTAATCAATTATAGGAATAGAAATTATCAAAAAAAGACATGTAAACAATTGTAAAGGGGGTGACAACAAAAGTCAGATGGGGGGTTTTGGTTTTCAAATATCAGCTACAACGCAATCAAACAACAATGAAATAACAATAAAGAGAGGAATTCTCGGGATGTGATTGATTATAGGAAAATTTTGCTATATTGGTAATCGAGACAACTAATAAATAGCTAAATATCAGTGGGTAAGCTGGGCTATGATTGAAATAGCTTTCCCTCAAGCAACTACTTCGATTCAAGTGATTTCTCTCGAACATCAACAAGCTTAACAAATAAGAACAACCCACAACCTTAATACATCCTTTCTCTCGAGCAAGATGGGTAGGATTCAGTTTAGGATTCACTCTTTCGAGTTGAACCCACATCAACCCAATACCTACATATCATTAATCAAAAGCTTTGGTTCAAAAACCTCTTTCTCAAGCAAGCTAGGATCTCAATATTAGAACTACATTTGAGACTACAATTCATAGATTAAAACATAGCTAAAGATTCAACCCATTTCAATATAGCATTTAAATTAGAAATAATCAACACCCATAAGTTAATTCAACCCATAATTACGTAATCACACCCCAAGAATTGGGGTTTTAGCCACACATCATAAAAACAGAGAAATGGTAACCAAATGCATTAGCCATGGTATGGGTAAGAGTCTCCATGCCCTTACAATGATTTCCAAGAATGAAATTCAAAATCCCACTTTCCAAATTCTCCAAAATTGTACAATTTGAACTCAAAAATTTAGTGAAAACTCTAAGTCTAGAATGGGAACTATAATATCTCGGAGAGAACTCTTATATCTAGAATGGAACTCCCATAAAATTACATTTAAAATCCAATTTATAGTTTCCCAAAATTAAACCTAAAATTCCACTCGGTGGATTAAGTCGCGCCTCACCGAACCAATCGGCGATCGGCCAAGTATCCTATTCCATCGCCGTTTTGCATTGGCCTTCAGCATCTCAGGTCCTTTAACTTTGGGGGATCTAATTTGTCATCGCAGAATCCGATCGGTGATTTGCCGATTGCCCATTTTTTTCGTCGACTTTGTTTCTTTCCTTAGGGCTGGCATGCTCGAACTTTAGCCGGTCTGAAGAGCTACTGGGTGGTTCACCGAATGTTCTTGGTGATCACCAGGAATGCTTTTCTCCACTACTTCAGCTTTTTTTGTTCCTTTTTGCGTGTTAGTGTCCTTGCTTTGCTCCTTAATCCACATGCCTGAAAATCAAGGCTTTAACATTAGTTTATAGCATAAATTAGGCATTTCAGAACACTAAAACTATCAAAACAAAGTCCTAAATGAGTCCAAATCTCGGACTCATCACACACTAATAGCTTCCTCTTTTAGATTCAGGAATTCTCTCCCTTTAACTTCCCTTAGATCTCAGGGAATGAAGTGCCCAAGAAAGCCTCCTCATTAACAAGCCAACTCAAATGTGGAAGTCCCCTAGTCCTATTTTTTTTCACTAATCAAACCATATTCTAGCAATACATGTGAGCTGATATGAGGCTAAATCCACACGCTGTGTATCAGCAACACGCACGACCTAAAACACTTTCTGAAGATCTTTCACGAAGGTCTCCTGATCTTCAGTGACCTTTGACACAATGAACTCTTGGGGATTCATTCTCAAGAACTAACAAATTCTAGATTTATCAGTTACATCTTGATGACCCGCTCCTAGTTACCAGCCAGGTTTTAGCATCTGAATAACATTCTTAAACTCAGCATTTGTGACATCTCTTTGAGGGGGTTTCATTTCTGGTGCATTGGGAGCTTATTGACCTTGAGGATTAGCATTCCTCCTAGTAGAAAATATTCACACAGCTCTTGGTGAAGGCATGATCTAAGAAGTCACGTGTAAGAATAAGTTAGACAAAACTTTTATAGAGTTAAACTCTATCGCATGAACATGAGTAAGAAGAAAGTGAAATGTTCCTAAATATTATAGCCTCCTAATTATAGATTTGGTGTGTTTCACACTGATAAGAAGGACTCTACAAATACGGCTTCATAGACACCCTAGGACTCTTGAACTCTCTGCTCTGATACCAAGTTTGACATACCTCGAGTCTACACCTTGGAGAAGGTCGACACTCGAGAAATATTTCTGATTTCCAAGCGAACCCTTGGCCTGGTTGACTAATTAGCGAAAGAATCACTCAAACAATAATAGTCTTAGAATAGAAGTCAGTCTTAAAGTAAAACTATATAAAGTTGTCTGAAACTACTCAATGTTATATTTAAGACAGTTTACAAAACATCTCAAAATAAAATGGAAATATTGAGAGACTCCTTCACTCTTACTATATATGAATCCTCTAAATACTAGGATTGATGTGAGGACAAGACCCATGACAACACAACAATGATAGGAAAATAAATGTGAAATCCTACATAAAGCAAGGAGGCTCACCAAAGCTATTTGAAGCGCAAAATGATCTCAACAAAGTGCCTGTTGATGATCTTGAACACGGTGTCCTCATCATAAAGATGCAGGTCAAATGACATCAGTACATTGGATGCACGAGTATGTAACATAGCGGAGGAAAATAACAAAATGAAGGGTCTATAATAGATATAACATAAACTCAAATAAATGTAAAGAATTAAAGGAATGAAATTATTTAACTTTACAAAATAATTTCTTATATCTGAACCTCAACATAAAAAGTGATATGTAAAAATATACTTTAACTCTATTGGGAGATTCTCTAACCGAAAACTTTCAGTATGAGACAAGTGATGTTACAACGTCTTATCGACGCTGCCAGAACATTCCTATATCATGCCGGGATATAGAACCTCTCTACTAATTGGATCAACTAAGCTCTGCTTGTCACGACCTGAGCCTACACCCTTGACGTGGCCGGCACTCAAGAAACATTGCTGGCCCCCAAGCGAACCTTCATCCTAGCTGACTACAAGCGGAAGACTAACTCAAGCATACATATGCATCAAATTGAAAGAAACATTTAAAAATGGTTTACTGGATCTAAAAAGTTGCTGATTATACTGAGCATTAAACATATGTTTTGAATGATCAAAAATTGAAACACGATATAAAATTGTCTATCTATGAAGCCTCTACTATTAAGAAAGGATGTCGCGACAAGACCCACGATACCTCAAAACTACAAACTTGAAAGTAACTGTGAATTACTCTAGAATACAAGGAGGCTCACCAAAGCTAACTGGAGTGTAGAGTGATCTTAACGAAGCACTTGTTGATAATCATGAACACCTATATTTGCATCGTAAAAGTATGCAGGTCGAATGACATCAGTACATGGAATGTAAGAGTATTTAATATAGCTGAGTAAAAAAATAACTGAACTTAATGGCTGAAAGCAACTCAACTGAATCAATACATGAACATGAAGTGAAAACCATTTAAGCTTTACAATAGGATATTTAATAAAAGCAACATGAAAATAATATACTTTACTTGTGGGGAGTTTCTCTAACCGACAACCATTAACATGAGCCTAGCAATGATACAATGTTTCGCCTTACGTTTTCAGGGCATCCTATACTTTGTCAGGGTATAGGATGAAATCGTGACTATGGATTCATCTAATTGGCCTTCTCAGAGGCAGTGGGAAGTTGCATGAAGAATCAATTATATCCTATCCTACGCTGGATACATAGTTCTATGGGACTTCTGAATCATAAAAGACTCTAACCCAACTCAACGCTCGATACTACTCCCAAAATAATAAATATAACTTTGTGCTCAATTCACCGATTACAATGAACAGATTTCTTACGTTACTTGAAATACTTTTTAAAACATGAGACGTGTTTACCTTCTTGAAAACATGCACTTCTGAACTTATCATTCAAGTCCAATAATTAACACAGGTACATATGTATATGTATATTTATGAATAAAATAACATTAGAAACTCTTAAGTCTTTATGAAATAGAACGTTTAAACCTTATCTCAAAACTAATCTTTACTTCCTCAAAGCTCAGTTTAAAACTCAAGTGTTGACTTTGAAAAACATCTCAAGATTTATAACTCAAAATAGAGTTCATGCTAGATTATAGACATGAACAAATCCAGGCAAGGATCTTAATAAGAATGTATAAACTCAATACTTAGGAATAGAATTTCAAAAGAATCAAGATTCAAGAACTCAAAATCAACTTATCTCAAGAATACTCAAATCAAGGGAAAGAATCCTATATTACTCTTTTACTGATATGAAAGTAGATGTAGGGAGTGAGGATGAACTTATCCAACACTATGATATCCTTACATACCTAGAAGAACAAGGTTCTTGAAGAATCTTGATTAGAAGTCTTGAAACCCTAGATTGAAGGTAAACAATCAAGAAACGTTTCTTGAGATTCTTGAATTAGTTTCTTGAAATCTCTATGGCCAAGGTTTATGATTTTCATTAGTGATTCATAATTGTATGGAGAAATTTGATTTGGAAAGAATGGAATTCTTGGATAAAAACTTTCTTTGAAGAAGGATCTTGAAAAAGATGGAAAGAATCTTGAATGGAGTCTTCTACTTTATTTTTCAATTGGGTTTTGTCTTAGGGTTTGAGAGACAAGGGGTTGGTTGATTAAGAGATGAAAATTTGATTGGTTTGGGTCTTTTACTAGTCAAGAAATTTGTTTTGGGTTTTCTTGGAGGGAAAAAACCCTTTTTAATGATTTCCTGTTAGCTAATTTGGCACTACCCTGTATCAGTTACTAAAATGGTCATAACTTTTTACTCAAAAACGGGATTGACACGAAATTGGTGGCATTGGAAAGTAGGTTCAAATACCTTTAATTTGATAGGTTATGTGCCCCGTAACTCTTTATATTGAGATATGGTCAGTTGAAGTTGACCCAAGTAGAATCTTACATCAAAACTTAAAAGAACTTAGGAATGATTTGAATGAACTTTCTTCTAAAACCCTAAGCATATTTGGATTTATGAAAACTGACCGAAATCAGATTTATCCATAAAATATATTACTAAAATTCGTTTTAAGGTGATTGGGTAAGGAAAAGACCAAATTACCCTTCATATTTTTGGGTAATTTTCCTTATTTGGACAGCCCAACTTCAAACGGACATATCTCCCTCATACGAGCTCAAAAACTCCAAGACATTTCATTTGATATTTTATGAGTCTCCTAAATCATCCTATGCTAAAATTTATGGTCATTTGAAGTTGACCAAAAACTTAGAAGAACCTAGGAATGACTTGAAGGAATTCTCTTTAGTTCTTTTTGGAACTCAAAGTGATACATCTAGCGACCTTAACACTTCAGAAAATTTAAATTCCTCGATAAAATCTTACTCTCAACGAAGAATGGTTCAAATCTTAGCTAAAAAAAATTCTGGGGTGTTACATTATCTCCCCCTTAGGATCATTCCTCCTCGAATGATGGTTAAACTGAGGATGGAAGGAAAATGAGTTACTCTTACTATCTTTCTGAGTTTTGAACTTCCTTACTAACCTTCAACCAACATTAAGCCCATAGAAAAAAAAACATCTGATGTCTCATGCATTCATCCACGTGCTACCAACACCAAATTCAAGCCTAGTAATAAATCCACTACATGAACTCCTACTAACTCACTTTCTAAGAACTTCTCATTCTCTCATCATCTCTACTAACTGATGGAATAGACTCACCATCATTATCACAATAAGAAATAGAAATTCTCTCATCCACCATCACACAGCTACTATCAACAAAACCACTCTCCAAAACTAAAAGGGATTACTGAAATGACTTTAGGGCGTAAGATCATAAGCACGATTCATTCAAGAATTCTGATATATGAATATGCATGACATAACATTATGTTGCTAGCCATTCAGAGTAAATCATGAATTTATGAGACTGAACATACTGTGAGATATGAATTCTTATATGAATAGGTTCATAGCATGAGACTGATATCCACAACTTTATGGATGAAGCTCGAGGTTAATGGGCTAAAGTCTTTGCCCCTCATTCTAGAAACTGAGCATAGATGTGAAACTCTATGAAGTGTATGAGCATAGGTCATAGACACAATTCTGATATTAGAAACGTCAACAAGATGTTGTAACGACTAAACTTTGAGGAATATGCTAGAGTGTGAATGGATTGATGTACTTCTACAACTCTTTCGGAAGACATAACTATCTCATTCTCAACAATTGACTTGATTTCTCATCTTATCAACTCCCCATAGGTCTAAAACTGACACTTGAAAACAAGGACCTATTCCCTCATCTATAAACTGGTCTACAGTCCCTTTAATAGTAGGAAAGGCTAATCTCATAGCTACGAAACTCTCCATAAGTAGGTTACTAAGACTCCTTGTAGGACCTCTTTCTAAGATTCTTCTATTAACCTATTCTCATTCGCTTATAAGGCTGCTTCATATAACTCTTTAAGGGAAAAATAATGTCTACCTCAGCCTATTCCACATTGACAGCTCAAATATACTATCTACGCAAATTTGGAAAATCATTAATTTAATTGGAACCTCGTCCGATTACATACAATCTTGGTACACCTCTTAATGCTTCTTGTTAATGTTACGTCTTAGGAACACTTCATTGCTCTCATCTAAAATTTAGAATCTTATACTTTTACCACTCACACTTGTAAAATGATTCACCTTAATTTCTTACCTACTCTATGTCAAATCTACCAGATTAGATCTCGAACAAACATCATCACCCTCATGTTTCCATTCTTTTTTACCACCACTCACATCTGAAATTCAAGCCTAATGTTTATTACTAAAGCCGGATATCAATATGATTGCTTGCTTACTATCCTAACTTATAACTACTAGATAGAAATTAAGAAACACTCGCACACTAAAATCTCATGACAAGTAGTCAATCTTTATCTCTCAGTCTACTTCCTTACATATTACTGCCACATTTCACTTCACAACTTAAGTACTTTTTACTCATTCACTATACATCATTGCCTAATTAGTTCTATAACACTTTGAATATTATGGTCTCTCCCTCAAAAAACATAAGCCTAGCTTAGATCTATCACCTCATGAATACTCCTATTTTTCTATCTAGCACCTACACTTGGTCGTTACCAACACAATGAAACCTCATCATAAACTCCTTTCTAGTTAAAGTATACTCTAACTCATCCTAAGTCGTAACTATTCCTCTACATCATATCATCAACTCTAAACAAGATTATTATTCCTTAGTCTACTGAAATAGGAAAGCTCATCATTAAAAACTTACTGGGTGTATGACTACAACAACATAATTTTCCTCATCACTATCTCATTTACTTTGGTTATCGAACCTCTGCATACTTTCCTCTAACTTTGGGACTTTCACTACTACTGCTCATAATTTTGTAACTCATACTACATTGTTGGATGAGAATACTGATGAGTCCAAAAATTACACTCATTTAGGGCTATATTTTCATAGAAATTGTGACCCCAATTGCTTATTTAGTCTCAATATTTGATGAAAATCCTTAAGTTTTAGGTATTTGATGTTTGAAAGAAATAATGGACACTACGTCACAAAAAGGAACAAAAAGGCTTAAAAGAATGAAGAAATGAAGAAATTAAGGCCTGAGCATCACCGAGTCCACTTGGCGAGTCGCCGAAGGGTTTTACTTTGCCTTTTGTTCAGTTGTGCTGAGCCTTGAAGGAAAGAATCAAGTCGGACGAAAAAGGGAGCAGTCGGTGCATCGCCGAGATGTTCCGCGAAGCAGTACCATGTCTCCCAATGACCCAGAGCACAACGATGCTGAAGGCTGGTGCAAGACGGCGATGAACTACACCAAAGGGTGAATCGCCGAATTATCTGCTGCAGCACAAATCTGTAAAAACTATAAATACTAGTTAGAGTTGTAGTTTTAAGAGGTGAACAATTATTATAATTTTCATATAGAATAGTACTTTTTGATATTTTTTCTCTAGGTTTGAGAGGGTTTTGAAGTCTTGAAGATCCAAAGGGTTTCATCTTCAAGATTTGGATTTGGATCTTTTGGATTCTTCAATTTTGGCCTGTATCAAGACTTAAATCTTCATACCCAGTTGAAAGCGAGCTCAATTTGGTATAAATTTCTATCTCTTATACATATGTAGCTAAAATCCCAATTCTTTGGGTGTGATTTAGCGAATATAGGATAAGATAATTTTGGGTCTTGCTTGCTGATAGTTTAATCGTAGTTTAATTGTGATTTTGTTTAGTAGTTGTAGATGAATTTAATGAATTTGTAGTTTCAAATACAAGTTTATTTGTGTGTTTTCGGCTTGCTCGAAAGAGAGGTCGTAAAACTAAAACTACTAAATTGATGGCCGGTGGGACTGGGTCGACATGAGGTTCAGCTCGAGAGAGTGAATCCTAGTCTCATTCCCAGACACTCAGCTCGAGAGAGTGAGTGGGTTAAGGGGTAGGCTGGTCTTCATGCGGCAAATGGGTGTTCGAGAGGAACGCATTCGAAACGGGGTAAGTTGCTCGAGAGAGAGCTTATCCCCCTTAAAGTTTAGCCTAGTCACAATTATTCTATGAATCTTTTATCGAAAGCATGTACCCAATAATCTAGCTTAATCCGTATTCCTATCACATTCCAAGGATCTCTTCTCATTACTTAGAAATCCTTGTTTAATTTGTAGTATTTACCTTACTTGTGACAAAACCCAGCCATTGTTAATTTGCACTCTTGTGTCCCCCTTTAATTTACAATGTTTTTAACCGTTAATTTCTTTAGCTACGATTAGTTAGAACTAAATTTTATTTTTCTATTAATTCTCAAAACCACTATCTTGGGAACGATCCCAACCCTTGGTTGGGTTACTAAACTATTGTACGATCGTAGACACTTGCATCGGAAGTTGTGTCTTGATTACGCAAACACCAAAATGGCACTACTTCCGGAGAGTGGTGTTATTTGGGAATTCTTAGTTAAGTAGAATTTTTTATTCTTCTTAGTTTTAGCTTTACTAATCTAAATTATAGTTTTGTTTTGCTTGTTTGAATATCAAAGTAGGGAAATAAGATGGATGATCATTATGGGTACCACACGGACCATCCCCTCCTGAAGCTATTGAACCTCAGGGATAACCTCCTAATGTTCAAACAACAGGGAATGAGAGAATTCAAGAAATGTGCCCATCTCATGGAATGTCTGAAAATAGCTGATCAACATTTCAAGGGCGGTATGCTCCACCAGCCCTAGAAAGTCATTGCAAAACTCCTTGATGGTGTGGTTGAAACCAACAAGGAGGCCCAACAGAAACACGAGTGGGATGCACTAGTGGCTCAAGTAGCGTTATGTCCAAACGAGTCATGGGGTTGGAAGCACAAGCCATGGAAATGAAAAGAACTTCTTCCTTCGATAATGTAGACATGGGAAGAAGGATGAGGATGTGCAAACGGATGATGGTCTTTCTCTCATTCAACAAAAACTCGTAAAGCAAGACAAGAAGTTAAATGAGATAAAGGACAACATTGAAATGCTGAATGAAACGTCTACCTCAAACTCTATGACTATTCAGCTGCAGGATGCTCAAATCAGCCATTTGATAACAGGTCGCTATCCATCGTTCGCCGAGGACTCGCCTAACTACACCATGGCTAACTCGGAGGATGAAGAATAGTTGTTGACTTGCGTCGTGCCGCGACGTTAACTAAGGCGCTATTTGGGAGGCAACCCAAAACTCTTTATCGTTTTGTATTTGCGTACAGATAAAATAATGGTGTATTGTTTGTATAGGTTGAAGTGCAAAAAAGTGTTTGAAACAGTGTATAGTGACGAACAACAGGTCCAATCGATGAATCACCGAAAAGGTCGGTGAATCGTTGAAGTGGTCGGTGAACCTAACCTATCCGCATTTTTTACTCAAAGATATCTTCAAGTTGGGACCTGTCAAACTCGGTGAACTGTTGAAATTATTGGCGCATCACCGACCCTGTCGGCGATCTCGATGGAGACCGCCGTTTGGATTCCCAAGCTTACAGGAAAGCTCTGAAAGAATCGGTGAGGCAAGTGATTGTCCAACGACTCGCCGAAATACTCTGTGACTCACTGAAAGATTGTGCGATTACGTCTAATTTCACCAAGTAGTTTGGATCTGAGCGGCTTGTGAGACAAAAGGTTTAAAATTCTCAACACGGTTAACTTTGATACATCTTTATGCCTCCAACTGCACCTTTGCACATTAATCTTTACATGAACCTGCATTAACTAAGTATTTTAGCGTTGATTTATGCTCGGAACTTTGAATGCATTCCTAGCTATTCAACTCTCAATTGGTTATCGCAAAAGGGGGTTGTGCTTGCATGAGTTGGGTCTTGCTTAAGTTTAACTCTTTGTACAGTTAAAGTAGGATAGTTGTAAAGCATTTGATTAAGTGGGCTGAAAATAGGCGCATTGGGTTGCTTAGCAAAGCTGTGTAGAACTCGTTGAACCACTCAACGGTCGGCTTAACGTCCCCACCTCGCCTTTTTTTAATGTTAAAATTGTTGAAGGTCTACAACCCGAAGCAGTAGAGACAACTACACCATAAGTCGCAAGAAGAACCATGCCGCCCCGACAGATGAATCAACTTCTTAACGACGATTATCCTTTGCCTCCCTCTCTATTTTTCTCTATTTGTATTTCCAGATGTTTGTTATTCGCATTTGAGGACAAACATTTTTATTCATGTTGAGGTGAGGCCCACCTTTATGTTCCACTCAAGATTCGTGTTTAACGTTTATATTTGGGCTGCTTTATTTAAAATTGTGTTAATACTGCTTTTCTGTGGATGTTTGAGATTGTGGCTCCTTTTATTTTAAATTGCAAAATGATTTTGACCCTTCCGAAAATTTTGAATTTTTCGCACATTTTTTCCACCCTTCATATGTTCGTGAATGTAGTAGTTCCTTGGCAAATTTGAGTCTCGGGTTTGATCAATACTGATGACTTGAATAGTGCTTACAATCGAACGAATATGAATGTATGGCTACGATGAGGCCAAATGAAGTTGCATAGACAATATGTGAACTCTTTGCATCTCGTTGTGATTAACCATTTATCAAATCGAGTCTCTTGTGATGACTGTTGCACGCTAGCGAAAGTGTGGAGTCTTGTTTAACGTAAGTGTCGATGCCATGTGTGATAAACTTACCTAGAACCATGCATGACAACACCTAGAATTTGCCCTGTTTGTCCGGTTGACTAAGACTTTCTCTTGATATGATCTTAGGCAACTTCGAAGAGTGTGAACCAATTTGACATATACCTCTTTTGTGACCTACCTTGTGAGCGTGTGATTCGCTCTTGAACACACCCTTTGAGCCTTACCTTTCTTTGGAACAAACCTAATGAAAACTAGACCTTTCTTAATCCATTACCTATAATCTTCTTGAATTGTTGTTAATTGAATAGCCAACTTAGGCCAAAATCCTAAGTTGGGGGTGTGGTGAAAAAGAAAAGGGAAGGTCAAGAAGTGCAAGGAAAGTCATCTTTAACCCATGGTGTTGAGAAAATGGAACCCTTCCATATTAGAAAAAAAAAAAGAAAAAAGAGAAAGTTGTAGAATAAAGTACCAAAGAAATAGGGTTGCCAACAATCCATAGGAAGCGAATAATAGGATGACCTATGATGCACTAATGAAAATGATGAAGGAAAAAGAAAGGAAGTGTTGAGAGCACCACATTTCGTGAGGATAAAAGTCACTGAGCCTAAATGACCATACATGTACACTCAACCACGTTACAAGCCTTGTTAAGACTTTTGTGTTCTTGAGAACGTCGAAACAAATGTTGATTGTAAAATATGGGAAAACCTATGGGTGAAAGCATGCATTGTGTTCATCTTTGTGAGTGTGAGCGTTGTATCTGATTCCTGAACTTTAAATTGATTATACATTTGCGTGTGAAAATGGAATCATCATTTGTGTGAGGGCATCCGAAGGCTTTTGTTGAGGTTGAACTTGTATTTAAAGCAATTATTGCGAGCTTGAGATTCATTGGTAATGGTGTGTCACAACTTGAATCTTTGAGTACACAATTGATCCTTGCATAAGTAAATTAAGTCTTGTTGTGTACATTCAGAATTGAATCTTGTGTAGCACTGTTTGAGACATCCTTGTTGAACTTGAGTTTTACTTGAGGACAAGCAAAAGTTTAAGTTGCGGTGTTGATGAGTCCACAAATTGTTCTCATTTAGGGCTATATTTTAATAGAAATTGTGTCCTCAATTGCTTATTTTATCTCAATATCTGATGAAAACCCTTAAGTTTCAGGTATTTGAAGTTTGAAGGAAAGCATGGACACTACATCGCAAAAGGGAACGAAAAGGCTAAAAAGAATGAAACAATGAAGGCCTAAGGATCGTCGAGTCCACTTGGCGAGTCACCGAAGGATCTTACTTCGCCTTTTGTTCTAGTGTGCTAAGTCCTGAAGAAAAGGATCAAGTCGGCGGAAAAAGGGAGCAGTTGGCGCATCGCCGAGAAGTTCCGTGAAGCAATACCATGTTGCCCAATGACCCAGAGCACGATGATGCTAAAGGCTGGTGCAAGACGGCGATGAAGTACACCAAAGGACGAATCGCCGAGTTGGTCGGCGATTTGGATTAACGATGCCGAATGATCCGCTACAACACAAATCTGTGAAAACTATAAATTCTAGTTAGAGTTGTAGTTTTAAGAGGCGAACAATTATTATAATTTTCAAATAGAATAGTACTTTTTGATATTTTTGCTCTAAGTTTTAGAGGGTTTGGAAGACTTGAATATCCAAAGGGTTTCATCTTCAAGATTTGGATTTGGGTCTCTTAGATTCTTCAATTTTGGCCTGTAACAAGACTTAAATCTTCATACCCAGTTGAATGCGAGCTCAATTTGGTATGAATTTCTATCTCTTATACATGTGTAGCTAAAAACCTCAATTCTTGGGGTATGATTTAGCGAATATGGGTTAAGATACTTGTTGGGTCTTGCTTGCTGATAGTTTAATCGTAGTTTAATTGTGATTTTGTTTAGTAGTTGTGGATGAATTTAATGAATTTGTAGTTGCAAATACAAGTTTATTTATGTGTTTTCGGCTTGCGAGAGAGAGGTCGTAAAACTAAAACTATTAAATTGATGGACGGTGGGAGTGGGTCGACATGAGTTTCAGCTCGAGAGGGTGAATCCTAGTTTCATTCCCACACACTCAACTCGAGAGTGTGAGTGGGTTAAGGCGTAGGTTGGTCTTCATGCGGCAAGTGGGTGGACAGAGGAACACATTTGAAACGTGGTAAGTTGCTCGAGAGAGAGCATATCCCCCTTAAAGTTTAGCCTAGTCACAATTGTTCTATGAATCTTTTATCGAAAGCATGTACCTAGTAATCTAACTTAACACGTATTCCCATCAAATCCCAAGGATCCCTCTCATTACTTAGAAATCCTTGTTTAATTTGTTGTATTTACCGTACTTGTGAAAAAAAAAACACATTGTTAATTGACACTCTTCTGTCCCCCTTTAATTTACAATGTTTTAATCGTTAATTCTTTAGCTACGACTAGATAGAACTAAATTTTCTTTTCCTATTAATTCTCAAAACCACTCTCTTGGGAACGATCCCAACCCTTGGTTGGGTTACTAAAATATTGTACGATCGTAGTCACTTGCATTGGAAGTTGGGTCTTGATTACGCAAATATCAATTACTACCCAAGCTCTAAACATAATTCCCCATAAGGATCTGAACTGAAATAGGGCTTAGAGAAAATAGTACAACTCATTTTTAGCTTGAACGCACAATTCATATGAACATGAGCGCATTCCTTTGAAACTCAACACTTAACTCAGTCGTGGGATTCTCTTAAGCCCCTCTGGAGTCTCATGACTTCCTTAAGATTTTTCTAAGAGCAACTCATCGTTGAGGAACTAACTTCACTTTTCAACCATCTCTAGTATGATGGGTAGTCGAATGGATATGAGAATGTACGAGTTAGAATAAGTCCCTATGACATAGCTCTATTGCACGATTAGGAAACTATTCATAAATGTCTATAGTCCCTCATTTATAGAAGTGGCGCCCTCACATCCCTAAATAAGATCCCACTTGACACAGCTTCGTCAACACCCTAGAACACTTGAACTTTGTGCTGTAATACCAAGTTTGTCACGACCCGAGCCTATACCCTGGACGTGGCCGGCACTCAAGAACCATTGCTGGCCCCAAGCGAATCCTCATCCTTGATGACTAGAAGAGGAAGACTAACTCAAACATACATAAGCATCAAATTGAAAGAAACATTTAAAAATGGTTTACTGGATGTCAAAACTTCACTGAATATACTAAGCATTAAACATAAGTTTTGAAAAATATATCCAAAACTGAAAGACCGTCCAAAACTGTCTATCTATGAAGCCTCTACTATTAAGAAAGGATATCGGGACAAGGCCCACGACACCTCAAAACTACTAACTAGAAAGTAACGATGAAGTCCTCCAGAATACAAGGAGGCTCACCAAAGCTAACTGGACTGTAAAGTGATCTCAACGAAGTTCCTGTTGATAATAATGAACACCTATATATGCATCATAAAAGTATACAGGTCAAATGACATCAGTACATATAATGTACGATTATGTAATATAGCTGAATAAACAAATAATTGAACTAAATGGCTGAAAGCAACTCAACTAAACAATACATGAACATGAAGTGAAAATCATTTAAACTTTACAATAGGATTTTCAATAAAAGCAACATGAAAAGGATATACTTTACTTGTGGGGAGTTTCCCAAACCGACAACCATTACCATGAGTCTAGCAATGATACAACGTTTCGCCTCACGTTGCCAGGGCACTTTGTCGGGGTATAGGATGATATCGTTACTATGGATCCATCTAATTGGCCTACTCAGAGGCAGTGAGGAGTCGCATGAAGTATTAATGCTATCCTATCCTACGTTGGCTACGTAGTTCTATGGGACTTCCGAATCATAAAAACCTCTAACCCAACTTGGTGCTCAATACTACTCTCAAAATAATGAACATAACTTAGTGCTCAATTCGCCCATTACAAAGAATGGACTTCTTACGTTACTTGAAGTACTTTTCAGAACATGAGACAAATTACCTTCTTGAAAACATGCACTTATGAACTTATCTTTCAAGTCCAAGAATTAACATAGATACATATTTATATGTATATATATGAATAAAATAATATTAGAAACTCTTAAGTCTTTATGACATAGAACCTTTAAACTTTTTCTCAAAACTCATCTTTACTTCCTCAAAACTTAGTTTAAAACTCAAGTGTTAACTTTGAAAAACTTTTTAAGATTTATAACTTAAAATAGGGTTCATGCCTGATTATAGACATGAATAAATCAACTCAAGGATCTCAATAAGAATATAGAAACTCAATACTTAGGAATAGAATTTCAAAAAAATTAGGAATTCAAGAACTCAAAATCAACTTATCTCAAGAATACTCAAATCTAGGGAAAGAATCCTAGATTACTCTTTTACTGATATGAAGGTAGATGTAGAGCGTGAAGACGAACTTGTCCAATAGTATGATAGCCTTACATACCTGGAAGAACAGGGTTCTTGAAGAATCTTGATTAGAAGGCTAGAAACCCTAGCTTGAAGGTAAACAATCAAGAAACGTTTTTTGAGATTCTTGAATTAGTTTCTTGAAATCTCTATGGCATAGATTTATGATTTTCATTAGTGATTCTTAATTGTATGGAGAAATTTGAGTTGGAAAGAATGGAATTCTTGGAGAAAAACTTACCTTATAGAAAAATCTTGAAAAATATGGAAAGAATCTTGAAAAAGATTGAAAGAATCTTGAATGGAGTCATCTACTTGGATTTTTCCTTAGGGTATGAGAAGAAGAGAATGGTGGATTAAGAGATAAAAATCTGATTGGTTTGGCTCTTTAATTAGTTAAAAAATTCTATTAGGGTTTTCTCTGAGGTAAAAAGACAAAAAGACACTTTTTAATGTTTTCCCGTCAGCTAATTTGTCATCGCACTGTATCAGTTACAAAAATGGTCATCACTTTTTACTCAGAAATGGGATTGACACAAAATTGGTGGCGTTGGAAACTAGATTCAGATACCTTTAATTTGATAGGTTATGAACCACGTAACTCTCTATATTCCAACAGATATGGTTGTTTGGAATTGACCCAAGTGGATTCTTACATCAAAACTTAAAAGAACTTAGGAATGACTTGAATGAACTCTCTTCTAAAACCCTAAGCGTATTTGGATTTATGAAAATTGAACAAATCAGATTTGTCCTTAAAATATTACTAAAATTCGTTTTAAGATGATTGAGTAAGGAAAAGACCAAATTACCCTTTATATTTTTGGGTAACTTTCCTTATTTGGATAGCCTAACTTCAAACGGGCTTATCTCGGTTATACCAGCTAGAAAACTTGCAAACTTGGCGGCGTTGGAAAGAGGATTCAGAGACCTTTCATTTGATATCTTATGGGTCTCCTAACTCATCATGTGCTAAAATTTATTGTCGTTTGAAGTTTACCCAAAACATAAAAGAACCTAGGAATGACTTGAAGGAATTCTCTTTAGTTCTTTATGGAACTCAAGGTGCTACATCTAGCGACCTTAACGCTTAAGAAAATTTAAATTCTTCGGTAAAATCTTACTCTCAACGAAGAATGGTTTGAGTCTTAGCTCAAAAAATTTCTAGGTGTTACACTGCCCGAAGGCACTAAGAATTCATCTAAAAAGTATTATCCTTTACCCATGTTGGCAAGACATGGTTTATGGGGGATCTGAGTTGTCTGAACTCTCCCCCATACTGGTGCTCAATACTACTCCTACTAATATATATCAAATGTATAAAAACATTATCTTTCTTTATTTTGAGGTACTTGCTCAAACTATCCTTTTAAAAGATGTAACTGCTATGAAATATCTTTGAAACTCATTGTTCATTTAGAAAAAAAGGTTTCTCTTTGCTTAATGTAAAATATATATTATGGGTTAATATAATTACTCAAACGAGGCCTCTTTAAGAGGTAACTGTTGAGTACTTAATATATCTGAAAACTCTTTTAACTTTTCTCAAAACAAGCCTTTTCTTTTTCTTCATCTATAAATGAAACATTTGGGAAATGCTTACTTCCCTTGTACTCTTTCTCAAACTCCACTTTACACCCTCAAAATTCAATTTTAAAAAAAATATTTTGTTTAAAGATTCTCAATAAGAATTCAATGAATACTCAAGATTAGAATTCATGCTGGAAAATAGGCATGAACAATCAACTCAATAATCACAATACACAATGTCCAACAATTCAATTATTAGAATTAGGAATTCAATAATCAACAACTCAAGAACATAAACTCAATATTAACTCATCTCAAGAATACTCAAATCTAAAGATAGAACCCTAGTTACTCTTTTGCTAATTTGGTAGTAGATATAGGGCGTGGGGACGAACTAGTCCAAAATTATGAGAGCCTTACATACCTGGAAGAACGAAGTTCTTTGGAAAAATCGAAGAAACTTTAAGGATGCTTGAACCATAGCTTTTCTCCTCTTGGAATATTGCTTTAATGTCTTGAAGTGTTAATGAACGTAAAAGAATTGATCAACACTTTCTAAGCCCTTAATTAGGTGTAAAACATCGTGGTTTAGGCTTAGGATAGGGTTTAAACTACCTAGTTTAAGTAACAAACACATAGGGGAAAGACCAACACGACCCCAACTTTAAAATCTGAAAAGGTGCCTTTAACGAGAGGTTTCACGGACTCTTTAAGGGTTCACGGTCCATGAAACACTTCACGGGCCATCTAGACGGTAATCTAGCTTCATCTGCCTATCAATTCTTCACTAAAATGGGAATAACTTTTTACTTTGAACTCGAAATAAGGCAAACTTTTTAATGTTAGAAAGATGACTCATAGACCATTTATTTGATAGGCTATGGGCCACCTAATTCATTATGCTCTTAGAGATATGGTTTTGATATTGACCCAAAACTTACTAACTTATCGATCCTTTTCATGGATGACTTTACTGTCCGTACAAAGCTTCATGGACCGTCCAAGTGTCAATGAATCTTCTTGATTCTTGGGGTTCAACTTCACGGGTTGGGTAACAGGACTGAACCCTTCACGGCCCGTGAACCTTTTCGGAAAGAGAATTTCAAGTTCAGCCTTCACCAAGGTTGGTTGAACGACCCGTGACACCCTATACGAACCGTACAACCTCCCGTACATGTGCAACTATACTCAACTGAAGTCTTTTCTCTTTTACATTACAAATTCCAATTTCCGAGGTGTTACAACTCAAAATTGCATGAAGCACATGCAAATTCCATAGTTAGAACTAAGCAATATTAAGGACTATTAGTAGTGTAATAAAGCTGAATTTGGAGGTATATTTATTCTTTAATTAATTTATTAATTTACTCTATTAAATCACGTAATTATAACAAATTAAATTAATTTGATATAAATTTGCAGTGAATTAATTTTCAATATAATGTTTTATGAAATCAGGTAATCAGATAAATTTAATTAATTTGACATAAGTTGATGGAGAATAGATATTGAATTTATATTGCAATACTAAATCCAATTTGGATTACTACTAAAATTACAAATGGAGTTCCCTAGAAAAAATCTTTCATTTTTGGTCGCCTCTTTGTAAATTCTTAATTTCATCCTTCAAAATATACATAGAGAGCAAAAAGGGAGTAAATCACAAATATATCTGATAGCATAATGGTGGAACCATCACCCACAGATATTATGTGCCGTTTCAATTTTTTCCTGTTCAATACTTTTTGTTAACATTTTTTTACTCGATTGATGCACACTAATGTGTTCTTATTATCTCTTGATTTGGTGAATAAGTTCACTTTATGGGTCTCATCACTTTTTTATTTAGTATTTTGTGGCAAGGTCGGAAAATAGTCTAGATGGGTCTATAAATTTGATGGTATGGCACCATTCTATCCCTGGAAAACCTGTTGTGAGTAAACTTTCTTACTTTCCTCATTACCCTTTTCAAGTTTTCTCCATTTTTAAATTTTATATGGATGGCTGATTAGTAACGAAAACGGGAAATATAATTTTTTTTAATAATCTTTCTTAAAAATGATTTAGACACAAACAAATTAATCATGACAATTAATAAAAGAATGTCCACATGTGTGAGCTCGCTAACATATCGTATTTCAAGTCTAAATAAAGAATGAGGGTCGAGCTAAGCTGGTAGACATTATGAAAGGTGCTAATTCATGATGAATTCTCATAATTGATAAAAGAATGTAGACGTGTCTATATTCCATGGTTTGGTGCAAATTTCTCATTTGTGATTGAAAATTTTGCACTAGAATTGGTTCACTTCTTCGAAAAACTTATTGTGTATCATTGTCCTCTTCTTTGGTGTTGATAGCCAATAAGTTTGTTCTATAAATTACACATATCTCCTATGTTTATGAAAATTCTTTTAGTTTTATATTTTGACTAGAATTTGGCCACATGTGTTTACGTATTTTATGTATAAATATTTATAGATCCATTTAATATTTATAATAATGTTTAAAATTAATTTATTTTGAGCAACCAACTTGCCATTGGAACAAGCAGTTTGAAAAGTGATTAGTTATAGCGATGTCCGAGAGCATACTTAAAAAAGAGGGATACAATAATTAAAACAATAATTTTTTGGCTTAATTGTGATTTATTTTCAACTCCTCTTGAATATACAAACAACTAACTAAAAAAAACATATTTTTTTGTAATTTCATCGCATATGATTATATCCGTGTTTCATAAAACAACACAGAGAAACCTGAATACAAATAGCAAATAAAAAATGCAACAACCTAAAGTATCACAAAAAAAATTTCAACAAATCGATAGCCAAGACGTTAAGGAACCAATGCGACTTTACGGAATTGAATCGGGCAAGTAGAACTTCTGAAACCGATCTTAGCGTGAACGGGTAGTTTTTGACTGTCATGGGTTCAAGGTGTGTTGTGAAATGGGAGTTTAGAATTCTTAATACGACTCACTGGTTCTGTGCAAGCTGCTATGGTGGTAATACTCCCGCCAGGTCGAGGCCACTGTAGCGGGATTGGGCTCGGCATAGGAGGACATTCACGAATTTAGTCGGAAATAATCGCCCAAACACATTTTATTCTGCAATTTTTGACTTTGATAGCTGAGGAATGACCCCTGGTGTTTTCTTGACAGTTTTCCACCATTCTTGATGCTAAAGGTAAGGTTTTCACTCCCCGAATCTCTTTTTCCATCCTTAGAACTTAGTTTCTTGGGTAATTATTGTTGGGGAAGGGTATTGGAACTGTTTGGATGGTGGGAAATCCATAATTTGGATATTGGGATCATGGGTTTGATCTAGGGTTGATAGTGTTGACTTTAATCCTAGTAATTAGACATCGTTTAATGATCTCCGTGTTATATTGATTGTTTGTAGACCAAGAACAAGCGAAAATAATCTGAAAAGGGAAGAATCATGTTTCTTAGGAAATTCAAGCTTTGTTCGAGGTAGGTGATGGTTGTGATTTCATGTTGGTGTGATCTGTATTTGTAATTTCTTCATTATGATGCATGAATATATGCAAATGTTACATTATTGATTACACTAATCGTAAATGAAGACTATTAAATAATTGTATGCCATGAATAATGACTTGATCGTATGATTATGAGAATGTACATTTTGATTGTGATTGTTGCTTATTGAATGGATCAGGTATTACGTTCCGACACACTAACTAGGATTGGTTGCCACGTACCGGCATAAACATTGGAACGGGTGTCACAATCCGACACACGAACTTGGAATAGGTACCACGTACCGGTACACTAACAGTTTGGGTGTGGGTTCCACGAGAGGATCATTGACTTGACAAAACTGTATATCTTGAGAATTGTGAAATCGTACGTTGTTCGTAAGTCATATTGATATTGTATATGTCTGGTGTATGCATGTTTATTATGTTGTAATGACTTATATATGTTTCGCTTATTGGGATAGCCGCGTGATCCTACCGGTACACTGTGGTTGTGTACTAATATTGCACTTGATCTTTCTTTGTTGAGTACCGGGCATCTTCAGGCGGCTATTGACAGACCTCATTTAGAAGATCAGTGATAAATCGAATTCAAGGGTGAGCCAGTTCTTCGAGGCTACCATGAGTTCTCTTTCTGTTTTTGTCCATATTTTTGGACTTAGACTAGTACTTAGGATTTTCTTATGTTTAATCGGGTTGTACCCATTTCCTTAAACTTATTATCCTTGTTAGAGTTTAGGTACATTGACTTTCTGGTTCTAGGTATTATTTCCACATTTGTTTGATTAGACTTTTGGACTTTATAGAAACTTTATTTTTCCTTTCGCATTTAAACCTGCTTTTGTAACCTTAAATGCCTTAGTTTTGATTAAGTCGTGTAGTTCTTGGTTAGCTAATTTGTATTAATTGTTCTCCCACTAGAGGGTTAGAGTGTGTGTCAATCACGATGATCTAGGTCATGACAAAGTTGGTATCAGAGCCTAGGTTCGTTGATGTCGATGTACCAAAATGAGTCTAGTAGAGTCTTGCGGAACGGTACGGAGACGTCTATACTTTTCTTCAAGAGGCTACAGGACTTTAGGAAATCTCTATGTTGTCTCTTGTCTCCTTCCGTGCTATAACTTGATTCCAAATGGTATTTGGCGATTCGAATTGGTATCTAACCTCCTTCACTCTTCGGTCGGCAGATGATTAACTCTAGGTTCAACGACATCAGGCTTGTAACTCCCGTCAATGCTCCAACAGAGGAATCTGCAATGAGAGGTCGCGGTCAAGGCAGGGGTAGAAGAAAAGCTAAGGGTAGAGGCCAAGGAAGGGTGGCACCTACTAGGGATGGAGTACCAATTAAAAATGCTCCGAGGAATGAGGCTCTTCCTGCACATCATGAAGAGGTAGAGGAGAATGTAGAGGTTGAGAATGAGAAAAATATTGGACAAGCAAAAGAGGTGCAGGTTGAGACTACATGTATTCCCAGTATTAGCTCAACATATTATGTCTTTCGTGAAAGGATTGGTTGGTCCTAGAGTGCTTCCCTTTGTTCAAGTAACTCAAGCTCCCGCCAATCCCCCTATTTCTATCATTGTCCCTAAGGTGGGTGGAACTGTAGGTAATGATGCTTTTTTCCATCCTTTGTTGGGTCCTGTTATGACTGGTAATGAGCAAGAGATGTTTACTAAGTTCTTGAAATTGAAACCGTCTGTGTTCCATAGTTCTGAGAGTGAGGACGCCTATGAGTTCATCCTAGATTGCTATGACAGGCTTCATAAGTTGGGAATTATCCATCAGCATGTAGTAGAGTTTGTGACCTTTTAGTTTGAAGGTGAGGCTAAGTAGTGCTGGAGAGTTTATGTGGAATGCAAATCTTTAGTTTTACCCCCACTTACTTGGACCCAGTTTCATTCTCTGTTCTTGGAGAAGTATGTGCCTTGGACTTTGAGAGATCGTAAGAAAGATGAGTTCATGGCTTTGGAGCAAGGTGGTATGTATGTGGCTTCTTATGAGGCCAAATTCCATGGTTTGTCTAGCTATGCTACGGAACTGGTGACTACTGAGGAAGAGAGGATCCGCCTATTTGTTAAGGGACCAAATTCTGAATTGCAGGTATTGTCTGTTCATATGACCTGGCAGGAAAAATCTTCAATGAGGTAACATATTTTGTGAAGAAAGTGGAGGGGGTGAGGTGAGATGGTCAGTCAAAGGTATTGGCTAAGAAAGCCAAGAATTAAGGCAACTTTCAGGGTTCTTACTCTAGAGGTTCAGTAAGGGTGACTCTTACAGCCCGACCAATTCAATCTGCTATGCCTGCTTCTATAGGTAATTACTCCAGAACTCTACCTTAGAATTTGATTCAGGATAGCCAGGGAACCGCACCTTTGGTAGGCATCAGGCCATCTTTTGATCACAGTTGCTATAACTGCGGAGAACCTGGGCATATGAGGAGAGATTGTCCCCACACACGCATAATAGATTCCACGCAGCAGCAGACTAGAGAAGTGGTACCAGTGGGAAATGGTAATAATGGTCGAGGGCATCAACAAGGTGGGCGAGGAGGAAATTAGCAAGGCCGCAGAGGTAGGGGAAATGGTAAAACAGGCAGGGGTATAGTGTAAACAGGCAGGGAAGTCGCTAGTCGTGATGACAGGACTCAGTGTTAAGTGAGAAAGACCGAGCTGGAGGCGTCTGACGCAGTGATCACATGTACTATTCTTATTTGTGACCAGATGGCTAATGTGTTATTTGATCCGGGCTCTACTTATTCTGATGTGTCCGTGCAATTTGCCTAAGAATTTGCTTTGATTTGTGATATTCTTGATGCCCCCATCCATGTTTCTACCCCAGTTGGAGAGTCTGTCATAGTCACCCATGTCTATCGTGCTTGTCCTATTTTGTTTATAGGTTTTCAGACTTGGGCTGATTTGGTCATTTTGGATATGACTGACTTTGATATAATCTTAGGCATGAATTGGTTGTCCCCCTATTATGATGTGCTTAATTGTAATATTAAGTCTGTAACTATATAAATTCCGGGAAGGGAAAAGTTAGAGTGGGAATGGGTGTACAAGTTTAAGCAAGCTTAGATCATATCCTCTATTCGGGCTAGGAAACTGGTGCGGCAGGGTTGTTTGGCTTATTTAGCTCATATTCGGGATGTTGAGGTTGAGTCTCCCTCTATTGAGTCTATTCATGTGGAGTCAGAATTTAGAGAATTGTTTCCTACTTATTTACCTGGTATGCCTCCGGATAGACATATAGACTTCTGCATTGATTTAGAACATGGTACACGTCCCATTTTCATCCCTCCGTATCGTGTGGCTCGACAGAATTAAGAGAACTTAAGGCTCAAATTCAAGAACTTCTTGATAATGGATTAATTCGACCTCCCCGTGGGGTTCTCCTATATTGTTTGTTAAGAAAAATGATGGTAGTATGAGGATGTGTATAGATTACCAGCAATTGAATAGGGTCACTATTTGAATCAAGTACCCATTGCGTCGAATATATGATCTTTTTAACCAATTGCAAGGTGCATCAGTTTTCTCTTAAGATTGATCTAAGGTCTGGTTACTATCAGTTAAATATTAGGCCTGAGGATGTTTCCAACACGGCGTTTAGAACCCGCTATGGGAACTACGAGTTTGTTGTTATGTCGTTTGGATTGACAAAAGTGCCTACAGCTTTTATGAGTTTGATGATTGGTGTGTTCAAGTTATTTCTTGATTCATTTGTTATAGTCTTTATTGATGATATTTTGGTGTATTCGAAAAGTGAGGAAGAGCATGCTGATCATCTGCGTATTGTTCTAGGTGTTCTTGGGAAACAAAAGTTGTATGCAAAAATATCTAAGTGTCAATTTTGGTTTACTTCGGTTGCCTTTTTGGGATATGTAGTTTCAAAAGAAGGGGTAATGGTAGATCCTCAAAAGATTGAAGCGGTTAAAAATTGGGTTCGGCCTAGCTTTGTGACTAAAGTTAGGAGTTTTGTGGGAATCGCTAGCTACTATCATCGATTATGAAAAACTTTGCTTCTATTGCCACTCACTTGACGAATTTAACCAAAAAGGAGATACCATTTGAATGGACTGAAAAATGTGAGGAGAGCTTTCAAAAGTTCAAGACTCTTTTGACCACCGCACATATTCTAGCACTCCCGATGGAAGGTAAAGATTTTATTGTTTATTGTGATGCTTCACATTCGGGTTTGGGTGTTGTGTTAATGAAGGATAAGAAATGTCATCACTTGTGTATTGTGGCAGTTGAAGGTGCTTGAGTAGAATTACCCAACAGATGATTTAGATTAGGCAGCGGTAGTGTTTGCTTTTAAGATCTGACGGTATTACCTCTATGGCTTCAAATGTGAGGTGTGTATTGATCATCGTAGTCTACAACATGTGTTCACCCAAAAGGATATGAATTTGAGACATCGAAGATGGATGGAGTTACTTAAAGATTATGATGTGACCATCCAATATCATCTAAGTACTGCTAATGTTGTGGCTGACGCACTAAGTCAAAAAACAGTGAGTATGTGTAGTCTAGCTTGCTTGAGTGCATCCAAGCGACCTTTTGCTAAGCAAATTCAAAGCTTGGAATCTAAGTTCATGCAGTTAGGCATCTCAGAAAAAGGTGGGGTGTTAGCCAGCATTGAGGTTAGGGCCATGTTCATTTAGGAGATCATGGACAAATAGTTTGAAGATGAAAATTTGAATGAGCTTAGGAAGAAGACTGAGATTGGTAAGGCACATAGAGCACTCTTGATACGGAAGGTGTGTTCAATTTTAAAGGAAGGATTTGTGTTCCTCGAGTTGATGACTTGATTCTGAAATTGTTGATAGAATCTTATGGTTCATGATATTTCATTCATCCGGGTGTGACTAAGATGTACCAAGATTTGAAGAAAATTTACTGGTGTCCAGAAGAAAGAAATTGGCCAAGTGTCAAAATTGCCAACAAGTAAAGTATGAACATCATAGGCCTGCAGGTTTTCTTCAGAGAATACCAATTATGGAATCGAAGTGCGTAAGGATAGCCATGGATTTTGTGGTTGGTCTTCCCAAGATTTGGGGAAGTTCGTTTCTATTTGGGTAGGGTGTAGACAGATTGACTAAGTCAGCCAATTTTATTCCGGTCAGAATAGATTATAATGTTGAACAGCTAGCTAAGGTTTATGAGAAAGAGATAGTGAGGTTGCATGGGATAAGTTCTTACCTTTTGTGAGTTCTCCTATAATAATAGTTATCACTCAAGCATAGATATGACACCGTTTGAGGTTCTTTATGGGATGGGATGTAGAACACCCATAGAATGGTTCAAGGCTAGAGATGTGAAACCTTTGGGTGTCGATTTAGTGAAGGATGCTCAAGATAAGGTGAGGGGTATTCAGGCTAAGCTTTTAGCATCCCAGAGTAGACAGAAGAAGTATGCAGACCATAAGGTAAGAGACATGGAATTTTGGACTGGTGAGAATGTTCCTATAAAAGTATCACCAATGAAAGGGGTGATGAGATTTGTAAAGAAGGGCAATCTTAGACCTAAATACATTGGTCCCTTTGAGTTTCTTGATTGTGTAGGGCCAGTGGCTTTACCTCCTAACCTATCGGGAATTCATTGGTATTTCATCAGTCCATGTTGAAAAGATATCATGGTGACGGGGATTACATCATAAAATGGGATTCAGTTGTGTTAGACAAAGACCTTCAGTATGAGGAGGAACCGATTGCAATTCTGGATTTTGATGTGCGTAAGTGGAGGACCAAAGAGATTAAGTTCGTGAAGGTACAATGGAAGCATCGCCCAGATGAGGAAGCTACTTGGGAGACCGAGAAGAACATACGAGACAAGTATCCCTAGTTGTTCTTCGATTCAGGTACTACTCCATTCTTTCTTTAGCCTATTTATCCTAAGTTTGTCACTCGGGGACGGATGATGGGTAAATTTGTATCAATTGTAACGACATGTTCCTGTTGTTATAGAAAATCCAACGGGAAAAACTTTTGGGCCAGTAAACTTTTTCGTATTAACTTGGAATTTTCCAACCTAGTCCAGATTTGGACATAATCAGAGTTAGTAAGGTCTTGGGAAATCTGGTAACAATTGGGTGATCCAATCATGAATTTGATCACATGAATAGAGAGCTAAGACGTTAAGGAACCCGTGCGACTTTATAGAATTGAATTCGGGCGAGTAGAACTTCTGAAACTGATCTTAGCGTGAACAGGTAGTTTATGAATATCATGGGTTGAAGGTGTGTTGTGAAATAGGAGTTTAGAACTCTTAATACGTCTCACTGGTTCCGTGCAAGCCGCTGTGGCGGGATTATTCCCGCCAGGGTGGGGCCGTTGTAGCGGGATTAGGCTCGCCATGGCGGGACAGTCGCGAATTAAGTCAGAAATAAACCCCCAAAAACATTTTACTCTACAGTTTCTGACTTTGAGAGCTAAGGAACGACCCATATGTTTTCTTGACAGTTTTCCACCATTCTTAAGGCTAAAGGTAAGGTTTTCACTTCCCGAATGTGTTTTTCCATCCGTAGATATTAGTTTCGTGGGTAAATATTGTTGGGGAAGGGTTTTGGAACTATTTGGATGGTGGGAAAAGCCCTAATTTGGATATTAGGATCATAGGTTTGATCTAGGGTTGATAGTGTTGACTTTAATCCTGGTAATTATACATCATTTATTGATCCCCGTGTTATATTGATTATTTGTAGACCAAGAACAAGCGGAAAGAATCTAGAAATGGAAGAATCAAGTTTCCTAGGGAATTCAAGCTTTGTTCGAGGTAGTTGATGGTTGTGATTTCATGTTGGTGTGATATGTATTTGTAATTACTTCATTATGATGTATGTATGTATGTGAATGTTACATTATTGATCAGACTAATCCTAAATGAGGATGATTGAATAATTCTATGTCATTAATCATGACTTGATCGTATGATTATGAGAATGTACATTGTGATTGTGATTGTTTCTTGTTGAATGGATCGGGTGTTACGTTCCTGTAACATCCCCGACTTTTCAAAATGTCTAAATTAACTCGTACCTTTGTGGAAAGGCAAAGAGGGTGAATAATACATTAAGAATGATATGGTATGTAATATTTTAAAAGTTCAAGGGTTGTATCTCAAGTTTTGAAGTAAGGTAAGTCGCAAAATAAAAGTTGGCAAAAGTTATCGTAAGTTCCTTTTTAAAGATTTCTATGAAATTTGGGTCAAATATGTCGGAAGTTTTCTCCCAATATATAAAGAGTTATGGGGCCCACGACCTATTAAATCAAAGGTCTACGAGTCTAGTTTCCAACGCATCAAACGGTTTGTTCATACGACTTCAGAATAGATAGATATTCGCGAGACTGTGCAAGCAAGCACGTATGGTGGGTCCCCTAAGTCGGTGGAAGCTTATAAGATAGCATTTCTTCATTTCCTTCATTCAAACTCGTAAGAAACCCACGAAAATCAGAGAATTTCTCCTCAAATCATCCTTGTGTATTCATAATCTCTTCTTGGCTCTTTATCAAAAAGTGCCCTACTTCGCAAGCTCATCGTTTTGGTATAGTTTTCATGGTGAATTGATGGTGTAGCTCCGTGGAGGCTGTGGCAGCAGAGTTTTTTCAATGGTTTGATTTTATTTAAGTGTTCTGGGCGTGAAAAGAAAGGTAGGAACCATCTTTTATTAGTTTATGGATACCTTAGGTGTTGGATAGTAATTTACGATAGGAATCCGTATCGATTGTCGTGGTAATTCTTGTCCTTAATTACTGATTAATTTTTCCTTTGTTTTAGTGTTGTAGTAGTGCAGACAGAGGTAATTTCAACATAAATTATAAAGGAAAAGGTATGTGAAGGCTATTTCCTTCGTTTGGCATATTTCCTTAGAGCTTGGGAGTGATATAGTAGGGTAGTTGTTGGTGATCTTGTAGATGTAATTGTGAATGGTTGACTGATTGAGTGGTTATAAACCCTCATTATAGGGACTCATAATCTGTTAAGAACAACCCTAAGTTAGGAATGACTTGGAAACTATATATATATATTATTTATAGCTAAATTGCTCACCGTTAGCTTATTCATTTCTTTGTTGTCGCCCTTGTGGCTATTGTGGTTAGCTGTTGAGCTATGAACTGCCTATCGAGGCTATGATGTTGTTTAATAGGACTATGTTATTGCCTAAGAGGGTTATGTGATGCCCACGGGGCTATATTGATGCCAAAGAGTGTTATGTGTTGCCTACGGGGATTTTTTGACGCCAAAGAGGGCTATGTGTTGCCTACAGGGCTATGTGATGCAAAAGAGGGCTATGTTCAGCCCACAGAGCTATGGTGTATCCTAAGAGGCCTATGCACTGCCTACAGGGCTCTATCGTTGCCAAAAGGGGCTATGTGACTTCTTACAATGATAAGGGGCTACCGATAGGCTTATTTAGATTGATTTAACACCTTCTGGTCTTATGGGGGACTAGGTAGGTGGTATGTTGTTTGTACCTTCCGAGCTTATGGGGGCTTGGTTAGGTTGTTGTTTGATCATTATTGTATTTTTTAGATTCAGTAGTGGGTTAACATGCTTATCTAAATTTGATTTCCTTACTTGATTGCTTTTGGTATATTATGATACTTACTCATTTAGTCTATAGCCTTTCATACTCTGTACATTATTTTGTACCAACTCCCCATTGTCTAGGGGAGTTGCATTCATGTATGCAGGACCCGACAAACGACCCAGTAGACCTCCTCAGCAGTAGGATTGACTTCTATCTGGTTGGCTAGCCCCTTTCCTCCGGAGCTTCCAGAGTTGGGAGGTTTGTTAGCTTTTGTTGTATATATTTTTATGGGTAGGCTGGGGCCCTGTCTTGCCAATCTTTACTACTCTTACAGGCTTGTAAACTAGTGCGTATGGTGTATAGCTACGTTATGGCCATGTTGTCCTAGTTTGATGGTTTGTTGATGCTTGTTAGTTGTTTGATGTATTGTATTGATATATACCTGCTTTCAGTTTCGCTATAGTGATCATGGTGGCTAGGGCTACCGTTTCTTTTATAGATCTGTTGACATGGGCCTTGCCGGCCGATGGCTTAATTTTAAGCCGAGATATACTTGTTTGTTTTCTTGATTCCGTGTGGCTGCCATGCGCTAGTATCAAATGGTTCTGCAAGGTCTGGTCGGGCTTGAGTTTTGGCATTAGGAGCCAGTTGCGCCCCTTGGTTTTGGGAGTGGCATGCTTGGTATCAGAGCAATGTCCTATCCTAGGGAGTCTGCAGGCCGTGTCTTGTTTATAAATTTGTTGTGCACCACATTCGTTAAGCAAGAAGCTACCGGGCATGTTATAATTACTATCCTTCTTTTGCTCATCTCGTGCTATAGAGCGGTGTCTTAAGGGTTGAGGTTTCTGGCTTATAATTGATATTTGTGTGCATATAGAAATGGCTGACACCAGACAAACCACAACTAGCTAGGGGCTAGATACATCTGCAGGCGAGGGCACAGGCAAGGTACCACAGGTGGAGGTAGCCCATTGTGAGACCTAGGGGGATACATCTTCTCAGCCCCTATAGCTTCTCCATCGCTTCAAGAGCCCCCGAGGGCTACAGGACCCCCGACTCCACCAACAGTACCACATCTAGTTCCTCTTATTCCATCTGACCAGTCTTTCAAGAGGGCAGTATGTATGTTAGGACCGTAGTTGTACAGCGCCAACCAGTTGCGCTAGATGTTGCCAGACCTTCTGAAGGGCCCGAAAGTTCTAGAGTTCATGAATTTCTTGCCTTGAATCCCTCCACAGTTTACAGGGACAGATCGCAGAGAGGACCGTCAACACTTAGTTGATCAGCTTCATAGGATGTTCAGAGTCATGCATTCCTCAGCGACTCAGTCAGTTGAGTTAGCAGCATTTCGATTGCGTGATGTTGCAATATTTTGGTATTAAAACTCGGAGAGATCTATGGGAAAAGATGCATCTCTACCCACTTCGGATAGCTTTGCAGAAGCTTTCATAGATCACTATTTGCCTTAAGAGATTAGGGATGGCCGGATGGACCAGTTTCTGAACCTCTGATAGGGCAACATGAGTGCCCGAGAGTACGGGCTGAGATTTGATTCATTGGCTAGATATGCACTAGCATTTGTTGATACGATGCATCACAAGGTGCGTATATTTGTGGGAGGGCTTGCCTCAAATTATATCGACGCTTGTTCTACCGCTGCACTAAATGATAATCTGGATATCTCACGAATTCAGGCCTTTGTACAAGGCATAGAGGATCGTCGACATCTACAATATATGACTGAGAGGGGTGATAGAGAGACAAAAGAGGGATAGGCTTGCTAGTTCACATTGAGAATTTTAGGGTGGTCCTAGACATCGATCACAATAGTTCCAGGGTAGTAGATTTAATCATCAGGGACAGTCAGGCCCAGGTGATGGTTCACGAGCATCAGGCCCTCAGCAGCAGAGAGGCTCAGGCCAGGCTAGGACAGCACCGCCGCATTGCGCTACTTGCGGTAGGATGCATTTTGGGAGGTGCAGGCAGGGTTCCACAAGTTGTTATTCTTGTGGACAGTAGGGGCATGGGTAGAGGAACTGCCTAACCATAGGTCAGGGTGGTATAGGTCAGTCGACCAGGTTAGTAGTAGGTTCCTCCTCATCGGCAGAGCCTACAGGGCGTGGACCCCGGACTTCAGTAGGTAGAGGAAGAGGTGGAGGCAGAGAGGGAGCTCTAGTTCTGGTAGTTGCCAAAATCGTACATATTCACTAGCTGGTCAACAGGTCTCTGAGTCATCACCAGATGTTGTGATAGGTGAATTAATTGTTTGCTCTCATTATGTTTATGCTTTGATAGATCTTGGTTCTACTCTATCTTATGTTACCCTATTTATTGCGGGGAAGTTATGTATAGTAGCAGAGTCATTAGATCGACCATTTACTGTATCTACACCAATTTGTGAGTCTATTATTGCCAGGAGAGTCTATCGAGGTTGCACGGTAGAAATTATCAACCGTCAGACCTCTGTAGACCTGGTAGAGTTAGAGATGGTCGATTTTGACGTTATTATGGGTATGGACTGGTTAGCGTCTTCTTATGCTAATGTTGAGTGTCGGACAAAGATTGTTAGCTTCCACTTCTTAGGAGAGGCACTTTTGGAATGGTAAGGCGATGCAGCAACGCCGAAAGGTAGGTTTATTTCCTATCTTATGGTGAAGAGGATGATCACTAAGGGTTGTATTTATCACCTTGTTCGCATTCATGATATCGATGCAGAACCACCGACTCTTTAGTCTATTACGGTAGTTAATGAGTTTCTAGATGTATTTCCAGACGAGCTCCCTGGTATCCCTCCAGAATAAGAAATTGATTTTCCTATCGATATGCTACCAGGTACAGAACACATATCTATCCCTCCTTATAGAATGGCTCCTGCTGAGCTAAAGGAGTTGAAGGATCAGCTGAAAGACTTGATGGATAAGGGCTTTATCAGACCTAGTGATTCACTATGGGGTGCGCCAGTGTTATTCGTGAGGAAGAAATATGGCTCACTAAGAATGTGTATCGATTATCGACAGCTGAATATGGTGACTATAAAGAATAAGTATCCCCTTCCGAGGATCGATGACTTGTTTGATCAGTTGCAAGGTGCTGAGTGTTTCTCAAAGATTGATTTAAGATCAGGGTACCACCAGATACGAGTTCGGGAGAAAGACATTCCAAAGATAGCTTTTAGAACTAGATATAGACACTTTGAGTTATTGGTAATGTCTTTTGGATTAACTAATGCCCAGCTGTGGTCATGGACCTGATGAATAGTATATGCAGGTTGTAACTAGACTTGTTTGTGATTGTATTTATTGATGATATTTTGGTGTATTCACGTTCAAAGGCTGAGCATGCAAATCATCTGCGAGCAGTTCTTCGAGATCGAGAACTTTATGCAAAGTTTTCTAAGTGTGAGTTCTGGTTGAACTCTGTAGCTTTCTTTGGCCATATTGTATCAGATGCAGGCATTGAGGTTTATACACAAAAGATTGAAGCCATAAAAACTTGGCCCATACCTATGACTCCGACTGAGGTTCGTAGTTTCTTAGGGTTAGTTGGGTACTATAGAAGGTTTGTATAGGGGTTTTCTTCACTTTCAGCACCATTAACGAAGCTGACTCAAAAAACAGCTATGTTCCAGTGGACTGAGGCTTGCGAGCATAGTTTCTAGGAACTGAAGGACAGGTTGACATCAGCACAAGTTCTAACATTGCTAGAGGGTTCATAAGGCTATGCGGTGTACTATGATGCTTCTGGTGTTGGGTTGGGATGTGTTCTAATTCAACATGGTAGGGTTATTATATATGCTTTAAGGCAGTTGAGGAAGCATGAGAAGAACTATCCGACCCACGATTTAGAGTTGGCTGCAGTTGTGCATGCATTAAAGATCTGGAGACACTATTTGTATGGCGTTCATGTTGACATCTTTACAAATCATAAAAGCCTTCAATATATCTTTAGAGAGAAGGAGTTTAATCTGCGATAGCGTCGATGGCTTGAGTTTCTCAAAGACTACGACATGGATATTTTATATCATCCAGGAAAGGCGAATGTCGTAGCCGATGCCCTCAGTCGAAGATCTATGGGTAGTTTATCCTATTTAAGTGTTGAGAAGCGTGAGCTAGGACGAGAGCTTCATCAATTAGCTAGCTTGGGAGTCAGATTCTTAGAGGCAAACGATAGTGGGGTAAAAATTCAGGACACAACTGTATCATCTCTAGTTATGGAGGTAAAATAACGGCAACAAGAGGATCCTAGCTTAGAGCAGCTCAGAGCCAAGGCTCAGGATCAGCAATCTGTAGCATTTGATATAGTAGGAGATGAAGCCCTCAGATATAGTGGTCGATTGTGTGTTTCGGATGTTGCAGTACTTCAACATCAGATTATGGAAGAGGCACATCATTCCCGTTATTCTTTTCGCCTTCGTTCGATGAAGATGTACCATGATATTAAGGAGATCTGTTAGTGGCACGGAATGAAGAAGGACGTTGTTGAGTTTGTGGCACATTGTCCTAACTGCCAAAAGGTAAAGGTTGAGCACCAAAAGTTCGCTGAGCTAGACTAGGAGATAGTCAATCCTTTGTGGAAGTTGGAAGCAATTAATATGGATTTTGTTACAGGGTTACCTCGATCGTGTCGTAAGTTTGACTCTATTTGGGTAATTGTTGACAGACTAACAAAATCAGCCCATTTCTTGCCAGTCGAGACTACTTTCACAGCTGAAGATTATGCAGGGCTTTACATCCAAGAGATTGTTAGGTTGCACGACGTCCCAATATTTATTATCTCATATCGAGGAGCAAATTTAACGCTAACTTCTGGAAGTCTTTCCAGAAAGGATTAGGGACGCAAGTTAATCTCAGTACCGCCTTTCACCCTCAGACAGATGGCCAAGTTTAACGCACCATTTTAACACTTGAGGACATGCTACGAGCATGTATGTTGGACTTTAATGGAAGTTGGGATGACCACTTACCTCTTATAGAGTTTGCAACAATAATAGTTATCATTCTAGCATCGGGATGGCACCTTAAGAGGCTTTGTATGGGCGAAAATGTAGATCCCCCATTGGATGGTTCGAGGTGGGTGACTCAGGGTTGATTGGACCTGACCTAGTACATCAAATAGTGGAGCAGGTTAAGCTCATTCGGGAGAGGTTGCTAACAGCTCAAAGCCGACAGAAGTCATACTCAGATGTGCGACAAAGGGACTTAGAGTTTTGTGTCGATCACTAGATATTCTTCAAAGTCTCGCCTATGAAAGGTGTTATGAGATTTGGCAAGAAAGGCAAGCTTAGTCGAAGAAATATTGGGCTATACCGGATCCTTCGGAGGGTAGGACAAGTGGCTTATGAGTTAGAATTACCTTCAGGGCTAGAATCTGTTAATCTAGTTTTCCATGTATCGATGCTATGAAAGTGCGTAGGAGACCTTTATCGGGTTGTCCCAGTTGAGGATGTTCAGATCACAGAGGATTTGCCCTATGAGGAAACTCCAGTTGCCATATTAGATCGACAGGTCCGTAAATTGAGGACCAAGGAGGTGGCTTCGATTAAAGTATTGTGGAAAAAAAAGTATAGAGAAGAGGTGACCTGGGAAGCTGAGGATGGCATGAGGTCCAAATGTCCTCACTTGTTTCATACCCCAGGGTGATAGCATATCAGTTTATATTAGTGAAGTAAGGTAAGATACCTATCTAATTTTTTATATTATTGCTTATTATTATGGTGGTTGTTGTTGTATTTTTGCTCGTACTGTTAATGCGGAACTATAGTGCTTAGCTATTTATGTCGTCCTGTGAGACGCCTAGGTTAGAAGTTCTACATTTTAGGTTCTGGATAGTCACATTCAGAAAGGATACTTTGCCAATACTTTGTCAACTCCTAGGGACATAATCGTGAACTTAGATTTTTCATTCAAGGACGAATGTTTCTAAAGGGGGAAGGATGTAACACCCCGACATTTCAAAAAGTCTAAATTAACTCGTACTTTCGTGGAAAGACAAAGAGGGTGAGTAATACATTAAGAATGATGTGGTATGTCATATTTTAAGTGTTCAAGGGTTGTATCTCAGGTTTTGAAGTAAGGTAAGTCGCAAAATAAAAGTTGGCGAAAGTTTTCGTAAGTTCCTTTTTAAAGATTTCTCTAAAATTTGGGTAAATGTCTTGGAAGTTTTCTCCCAATCTATAAACAGTTATGGGTTCCACGACCCATTAAATCAAAGGTCTACGAGTCTAGTTTCCAACGCATCAAACGGTTTGTTTCTACAACTTCATAATAGAGAGATATTCACGTTTTCACGAGACTGCGCAAGCAGGCACGTGAGGTGGGTTCCCTAAGTTGGTGTAAGCTTATAATATAGAATCTTCTTCATTTTTTATCATTCAAACTCGTAAGGAATCCATGAAAATCAGAGAAATTCTCGTCAAATCATCATTGTGTGTTTATAATCTCTTCTTGGCTACTTATCGAAAATTGCCTTACTTCGCAACCTCATCGTTTTCGTATAGTTTTCATGGTGAATTGATCGGTATAGCTCCGTGGAGGCTGTGGCAACAGAGTTTTTTCTGAGGTTTGATTTTATGTAAGTGTTTTGGGCGTTTAAAGAAAGGTAGGAACCAACTTTTATTAGTTTATGGATACCTTAGGTCTTGGATAGTAATTTCCGATAGGAATCTGTATCGATTGTCGTAATAATTCTTGTCCTTAATTACTGATTGATTTGTCCTTTTTTTTTTAGTGTTGTAGTGGTGCGGACAGAGGTATTTTCAGCAAAAATTATAAAGGAAAAGGTATGTTAAGGCTATTCCCTTAGTTAGGCATATTTCCTTAGAGCTTGGGAGTGATATATTAGGGTAGTTAATGTTGGTGATCTTGTAGATATAATTGTGAATGGTTGGCTGATTGAGTGGGTATAAACCCTCATTATAGGGACTGATAATCTATTAAGAACGACCCTGAGTTAGGAACAACTTGGAAACTATATATATATATATATATATATATATATTGTTTATAGCTAAATTGCTCACCTTTAGCTAATTCAATTGTTTGTTGTCACCCTTGGGGCTATTGTGGTTAGTTGTTGAGCGATGAACTGCCTATGGGGGCTATGATATTGTCTAATAGGACTATGTTATTGCTTAAGAAGGCTATGTATTTCCCACAGGGCTATATTGATGCCAAAGAGTGTTATGTGTTGCATACGGGGCTATTTTGATGCAAAAGAGAGCTATGTGTTGCCTACAGGGCTATGTGAAGCAAAAGAGGGCTACGTCCAGCCATATAGCTATGATGTTGCCTAAGAGGTCTATGCACTGCCTACGGGGCTATATCATTGCAAAAAAGGGATTTGTGACTTCTTACAAAAACAAGGGTCTACCGATAGGGTTATGTAGATTTGTGGCACCTTCTGGGCTTATCGGGCCTAGGTAGGTGGTATGTTGTTTGTACCTACCGAGCTTATGGGGGCTTGGTTAGGTTTTTGTTTGATCATTATTGTATTTTTTAGATTCAGTAGCGGGTTAGCATGCTTATCTAAATTTGATTTCCTTACCTGTTTGCTTTTGGTATATGATGATACTTACTCATTTAGTCTATAGCCTTTCATACTCTGTACATTATTTTGTACTGACGCCCCATTACCTGGGGGCAGTGCATTCATGTATGCAGGACCCAACAGACGACCCAGTAGACCTCTTCAGCAGCAGGATTGACTTCTATCTGGTTGGCTAGCCCCTTTCCTCTGGAGCTGCCGAAGTTGGGAGGTTTGTTAGCTTTTGTTGTATATATTTTCATGGGTAGGCTGGGGACCTGTCTCGCCAATCTTTACTACTCATAGAGGCTTGCAGACTAGTGTATGGGGTGTACAACTACGTTATGGCCATGCTGGCCTAGTTCGTTGGTTTGTTGATGCTTGTTAGTTGTTTGATGTATTGTATTGATATATACCTGCTTTCAGTTTCGCTATAGAGATCATGGTGGCCTCGACAGCCCAGTCAGGACTTTTGTGCTAGTTGGCTATTTCTTTATATGAACTATTGGGAGTAGTTGTTTCTTTTATAAATCTGTTGACAGGGGCCTTGCCGGCCGAGGGCTTAATTTTAAGCCGAGATATACTTGTATGTTTTCTTGATTGCATGTGGCTGCCATGCTCTAGTAGAAAATGGTTCAGCAAGGTCGGCTCAGGCCTAAGTTCTGGCATTAGAAGCCAGTTGTGCCCCTTGAGTTTGGGGCGTGACAATTCCGACACACTAATTGGGATCGGTTGCCACGTACTAGCATAAATATTAGAACGGGTGTCACGATCCGACACACTAACTTGGAATGGGTACCACGTACCGGTATACTAACAATTTGGGTATGGGTTCCATAAGAGGACCATTGACTTGACATAACTGTATATCTTGAGAATTGTGAAATTGTACGTTATTCATAATTGATATTGATGTTGTATATGTTCGGTGTATGAATATGTATTATGTTGTAATGACTTATATATGTTCCGCCTATTGGGATAAACGTGTGATCCTACCAGTACACTGTGTTTGTGTACTAATACTGTACTTTCTCTTTCTTTGTTGAGTACAGGGCATCTTCATGCGGCTATTGACAGACATGGTATTGAAGATCAGTGATAAATCAAATTCAAGGGTGAGCCAGTTCTTCCGGGCTACCATGAGTTCTCTTTCTGTTTATGTCAACATTTTTGGACTTAGACTAGTACCTAGTATTTTCGTATGTTTAATCGGGTTGTACCCATTTCCTTAGATTTATTATCCTTGTTGGAGTTTTGGTATATTGACTTTCAGGTTCTAGGTATTATTTCCGCATTTGTTTGATTAGACTTTGGAGTTTATGGGAACTCTATTTTTCAGTTAGCATTTAAACCTGCTTCCGTAAATATAAATGTCTTAGTTTTGATTAAGTCGTGTAGTTCTTGGTTAGCTAATTAGTATTAATGGTTCTACCACCGGAGGATTAGTGTGGGTTCCAATCATGACAGTCTGGGTCGTGACAAATCACCCACATGTATTCTGTACCATTTTGTTTTTTTTCCTACTCAGTACTTTTTGTTTATTTAAATTTACTCAATTGCAGCACCCTAATGGGTTTTTGGGATCTTTTGATTTGGTGGGTAAGTTAATTTTATAGGTGTCTTCTCTGTTTTCCTTAAGGTATTATGGTTATGCCGGAAACTAGTCCAAATGGATCTGCCAATTTGATGGGGTGACATTGTCTTATCCCTGAAAAAACTACGGTGAGTCAACTTTCTTTCTTTCTTAACTACCCATTTCAAGTTTATTTTCCTTTTGTAATTTCTATATAGACGGTTTATTATCAGTCAAAATAGGAAAGTTAGAATGTTTTGGATACTCTTTATGAAAAAAAGTTTGATACATACAAATTAATCATGAAAATAAATAAAAGAGTGTCCACATAAGTGAGCTCGCTCACATTTCCTATTTCAAAAACAAATAAAGGAGGAGGGTTGAGCTAAGTTGGTAGCCATTGTGAAATGTGCTAATTCATGACAGATTATCATAATTGATAAGAGAGTGTAAAATGTGTATATTTATTTAATTGTATGGTACATATTCTCTTCTGTGATATATTTGAATGTCTGGGCTAGAATTGGTCTACTTCTTTTAGCTGCTTATTGTTGATCATTGTTCTCTTCTTTGTTATTGATAACTAGTACTTTTCTATTATAGTTACCATTATCTCATAAGTTTATAACAATATATATCAATTTAATGTCATGGGAATCGGGAAGAAAAGAATGTACACTGTAATTAATACTTAGATAGAAATTTTTTGATATTGTCGCCACATTTGTAGAATGTTTTTTATTATATTAGTTGTGATTTGCAAATTTTTCTTATTGTTTCTAGGGTTTTTACACTCCTATAGTTTTATCATTTGACTAGTTTTTGAGCACGTGCAGAGCACATGAGTCTGATATAATTTTCTAATGGAACTGTTCAATCGATTTAAATTCACTTTGATGTTTAAAATCAATTTCATTTGAGCAACCAACTTGTCATTGAAACGGCAAGTAATTGAAAAAGTGATGAGTAATAGCGATGTTGGAGAGAACACTGAAACAGACGGGATAAAATTGTGTATGATACGATAAGAAAAGCAATAATTATTCAACCTTATTATGGTTTATTTTCAAGTGCTCTTAAATATACCAACAACTAGTTAATCAAAACCGAATATTTTGTCATTTCATATTATATTCTTTAATCCGAGTTTCATAATATAACACAAAGAAACCTGAATACAAATAACAGATCTAAACTTCAATAACCTAAAGTATCACAAAAATAAGAGATAAAAATTGAATATTTTATTACTCACAACCGTGCGAAGTACGTGCAAATTACGTAGTTAGAAGTAAGCATAATATAAAGAACTATTATTAGTGTAATGTTAATTTGGAGTGATATTGATGAAATTATTCTTTAATTGATTTATATATTTACTCTATTAATCACGTAATTATAACAAATTTAATTAATTTGAGGTAGATCGGCAGTGAATTAATTTTTAATGTACTTTTTATGAAATCAGGTAATTATAATAAATTGAATTAATTTGACATAAGTTGATGAAGAATAGATATTGAATTTATATTGCAATATTAAATCCAATTTGGATTACTACAAAAATTACAAATGAAGTTCCCAAGAAAAAACCTTACATTTTTTGTTTCCTCTTTGTAAATTATTAATTTCATCCATCAAAATTTATAAAGAGAGCAAAAAGGGAGTATATCACAAACATTTCTGACAAAATCATGGTGGAAGGATCACCCACATATATTTTATGCCCTTTTGATTTTTTGTTCTTTTCAATACTTTTTGTTAACTTTTTTTACTCGAACGATTATGTGTTCTCAGGATCTCTTGATTTGGTGGGTCAGTTCACTTTATGGTTCTCTTCTCTTTTTTGTTTACTGTTTTGTGGCTAGGTCGGAAAATCATCTAAATGGGTCTAGAAATTTGATAGAGTGGCATTAATTTATCCCTGGAAAATCCGTTGTCAGTAAACTTTCTTTCTTTCCTCATTACCCTTTTCAAGTTTTCTCCATTTGTAATTTTTATATGGATGACTAAATTAATTTGATATAAATTTACGGAGTATAAAATCCAATTCGGATTACATACTAAAATTACAAATGAAGCTTCCTAGAAAAAACATTCATTTCTGTCGCCTCAAATCAAATTCTTCATTTCATCATTCAAAATCTACAAAGAGAGCAAAAGGGGGGAGGGTGGGGGAGGGCGGGGGAATAACAAATATGTATAAAGGAACACGTCTGGTTGTCTTGTGAAGGAGCGCAAATTATGGCGAAAGGATCAACCACATGTATTATGTACCCTTTTCTTTTTTCCTACTCAGTTCTTTTTGTTTAATTCAATTTACTCTATTGAGGCACCCTAATAGGTTTTTAGGATCTTTTGATTTGGTGGGTAAGTTATTTTTATTGGTCTCTTCTCTCTTTTCCTGAAGGTTTTGTGGTTATGCCGGAAACTTGTCCAGATGGATCTGTCAATTTGATGGGGTGACATTGTTTTATCCCTCAAAAGCCTACGGTTAGTGAACTTTCTTGCTTTCTTAACTACCCATTTCAAGTTTTTTTTTCCTTTTGTAATTACTGTATCGACGGTTTATTACCAGTGAAAATAGGAAAGTTAGAATGTTACGGATACTCTTTATGAAAAACGGTTTGATACATACAAATTAATCATTACAATAAATAAAATTGTGTCCACATAAGTGAGCTCGCTCACATTTCCTATTTCAAAATCAGATAAAGGAGGAGGGTTGAGCTAAGTTGGTAGCCATTGTGAAACGTGCTAATTCATGTCAGATTGTCATAATTGATAACATAGTCTAAAACGTGTATATTTATTTAATTTTATGGTGCAAATTCTCTTCCGTTAATTGAATTTCTGGGCTAAAATTGGTCTAATTCTTTTAGCTATTTATTGTTGATCATTGTTCTCTTTTTTGGTATTGATAACTAGTACTTTTGTGCTATAATTACACATCTCATAAGCTTATAACAATATATATCAATTCAGTGTCATGGAAATCGGGAAGAAAAGATTGTACACTGTAATTAATACTTAGAGAGAAGATTTTTGATATTCTCGCAACATTTGTAGAATGTTTTTTATTATATTACTTGTGACTTGCAGAGTTTTCTTGTTGTTGCTAGGATTTTTACACTCCTTTAGTTTTATCATTTGACTAGTTTTTGAGCATGTGCGTAGCACATGAGTCCCATATAATTTTTTAATGGAACTGTTTAATCGTTTTAAATTCCCTTTAATGTTTAAAATTAATTTCAGTTGAGCGACCAACTTGTCATTGAAATGATAAGCAGCTTAAAAAGTGATGAGTTATAGCGATGTTGGAGAGAACAATGAAACAAAGGGGATAAAATTGTGTAAGATACGATAAAAAAAGCAATAATTATTTAACCTTATTATGGTTTATTTTCAAGTGCTCTTAAATATACCAACAACTAGTAAATCACAACCGAATATTTTGTCATTTCATATCATATTCTTAAATCCGAGTTTCATAAAATAACACAAAGAAACCTGAATACAAATAGCAAGTCAAAACTTCAATAACCTAAAGTATCACAAAAAAATAAGAGATAAAAATTGAATATTTTGTTACTCACAACCGTGCGAAGCACGTGAAAATTACTTAGTTAGAAGTATTATTAGTGTAATAAAGCTTAATTTGGAGTGATACTTATAAAAACATTTCTTTAAATAATTTATATATTTACTCTATTAATCACGTAATTATAACAAATTAAATTAATTTGATGTAAATTGGTAGTGAATTAATTTTCAATGATCTATTTTATGAAATCAGTTAATCATAATAAATTGAATTAATTTGATATAAGTTGATGAAGAATACATATTTAATTTATATTGCAATATTAAATCCAATTTCAATTACTACAAAAATTACAAATGGAGTTCGCAAGAAAAAACCTTTCATTTTTTGTAGGATCTTTGTAAATTCTAAATTTCTTTCATCAAAATTTACAAAGAGATCAAAAAGGGAGTATATCACAAACATATCTGACAGAATCATGCTGGAAGGATCACCCACATATATTTTATGCCCTTTTGTTTTTTGTTCTTTTTAATACATTTTGTTAACTTTTTTTTACTCGCATGATAATGTGTTCTCGGGATCTCTTGATTTGGTGGGTCAGTTCTCTTTATGGATCTCTTCCATTTTTTCTTTAGTGTTTTGTGGCTAGGTCGGAAAATCTTCTAGATGGGTCTAGAAATTTCACAGTGTGGCATTATTTTATTCCTGGAAAATCCGTTGTGAGTAAACTTTCTTGCTTTCCTCATTACCCTTTTCATGTTTTCTCCATTTGTAATTTTTATATAGATGGCTGAATTAATTTGACATAAATTTACGGAGAATAAATATTAAATTCATATTTCATTATAAAGTCCAATTCGGATTACATACTAAAATTACAAATGAAGCTTTCAAGAAAAAACATACATTTCTTTTGCCTCTATGCAAATTCCTTATTTCATCATTCAAAATCTACAAAGAGAGCAGAAGTGGGAAGGGTGGGGGAGGGGGGGGGGGATCACAAATAGGTCTAATGGAACACATGTGGTTGTCTTGTGAAGGAGCGCAAATCATGGCGAAAGGATCACCCATATATATTTTGTACCTTTTTGGTTTTTTCCTACTCACTACTTTTTATCTAATTAAATTTACTCTATTGAGGAACCCTAATGGGATTTTAGGATCTTTTCATTTGGTGGGTAAGTAAATTTTATTGGTCTCTTCTCTCATTTCCTTAAGGTTTGTGGTTATGCCGGAAACTAGTCCAGATGGATCTATCAATTTGATGGGGTGACATTGTTTTATCCCTGAAAAACCTACGGCGAGTGAACTTTCTTTCTTTCTTAACTACCCATTTCAAGTTTTATCCTTTTGTAATTTTAGTATCGACTGTTTATTACCAGTGAAAATAGAAAAGTTAGAATGTTTCGGGTACTCTTTATGAAAAATTATTTGATACATACAAATTAATTATGACAATTAATAAAATAGTGTCCACATATGTGAACTCGCTCAAATTTCCTATTTCAAAACAAAATAAAGGAGGAGGGTTGAGCTAAGTTAGTAGCCATTGTGAAACCTGCTAATTCATGACGGATTCTCATAAATTATAAGGGAGTTTTTTTTTAATTATAAGAGAGTGTAAAATGTGTATATATATTTAATTGTATGGTGCAAATTCTCTTCTGTGATTGGAATTTTTGGGCTAGAATTGGTCTATTTCTTTTAGATGCTTATTGTTGATATATTATTGTTCTCTTCTTTGGTATTGATAACTAGTACTTTTGTGTTATAATTACTCATATCTCATAAGTTTATAACAATATATATCAATTCAATTTTATGGGAATCGGGAAGAAAAGATTGCACACTCTAATTAATACTTTGAGAGAAAATATTTGATATTCTCACAACATTTGTAGAATGTTTTCTATTATATTAGTTGGGACTAGCGGAGTTTTCTTATTGTTTCTAGGATTTTTACACTCCTTTAGTTTTATCATTGGACTAGTTTCTGAGCACGTGCGTTGCAAGTGAGTCCTATATAATTTTTTAATGGAACCCTTTAATCGATTTAAATTCATTTTAATGTTTAAAATAATTTCATTTGAGCAACAAACTTGTCATTGAAACGACAAGTAATTGAAAAACTGATGAGTCATAGCGATGTTGGACAAAACACTTAAACAAAGGGGATAAAATTGTGTAAGATACGATAAGAAAAGCAATAATTATTAAACCTTATTATGATTTGATTGCAAGTGCTCTTAAATATACCAACAACTAGTTAATTAGAACCGAATATCTACAAAGAGAGCAAAAGGGGGAAGGGTGGGGGAGGGGAGATCACAAATATGTCTAACAGAACACATGTGGTTGTCTTGTGAAGGAGCGCAAATCATGGTGAAATGATCAACCACATTTATTCTGTACTCTTTTGTTGTTTTCCTACACACAACTTTTTTGTTTGATTAAATTTACTATATTGAGGAACCTTAATAGGATTTTAGGATCTTTTGATTTGGTGGGTGAGTTAATTTTAAAGGTCCCTTCTCTCTTTTCCTTAAGGTTTATTGGTTATGCTGGAAACTAGTCCAGATGGATCTGTCAATTTGATGAGGTGACACAGTTTTATACCTGAAAAACCTATGGTGAGTGAACTTTCTTGCTTTCTTAACTACCCATTTCATGTTTTATCCTTTTGGAATTTCTGTATGGACTGTTTATTATCAGTGAACATAGGAAAATTAGAATGTTTCGGATACTCTTTATGAAAAATGGTTTGATACATACAAATTAATCATGACAATTAATAAAAGAGTGCCCTCATATGTGAGATCCCTCACATTTCCTATTTCAAAACCAAATAAAGGAGGAGGGTTGAGATAAGTTGGTAGCGATGATGGATTCTCATAATTGATAAGAGTGTAAAACGTGTATATATATTTAATTATATGGTGCAAATTCTCTTCTGTGATTGGAATTTTTGGGCTAGAATTGGTCTACTTCTTTTAGCTGCTTATTGTTGATCATTGTTATCTTCTTTGGTGTTGATATTTAGTACTTTTGTGTTATAATTACCCATTTCTCATAAGTTTATAACAATATATATTAATTCAATGTTATGAAAAATAGGAAGAAAAGATTGTACACTCTAATTAATTCTTAGAGAGAAATTTTATGATATTCTCGCAAAATATGTAGAATGTTTTTTATTATATTAGTTGTGACTTGCAGAGTTTTGTTATTGTTGCTAGTATATTAACATTCTTTTAGTTTTGACATTTGACTAGTTTTTGAGCACTTGTGTTGGACGTGAGTCCTGAATAATTTTTTAATGGAACCGTTTAATCAATTTAAATTCATTTTAATGTATAAAATTAATTTCATTTGAGCGACCAACTTGTCATTGAAATGACAAGCAGTTGAAAAAGTGATGAGTTATAGCGATGTTGGAGAGAATACTTAAACAAGGGCGATAAAATTGTGTAAGATACGATAAGAAAATCAATAATTATTCAACCTTAATATGATTTATTTTCAAGTGCTATAAATATACAAACAAATAGTTAATCGGAACCGAATATTTTGGTATTTCATATCTTATACTTAAATCCGAGTTTCACAAAACAACACAAAGAAACCTGAATACAAATAGCAGGTCAAAACTGCAATAACCTAAAGTATCACAAAAAATAAGAGATAAAAATTGAATATTTTGTTACTCACAACCGCGCGAAGCATGTGCAAATTACCTAGTTAGAAGTAAGCATAATATGAAGAACTATTATGGTGTAATATAGCTTAATTTAGAGTGATACTTATGAAATTATTATTTAATTAATTTATATATTTACTCTATTAATCATGTAATTAGAACAAATTAAATTAGTTTGATGTAAACTGATAGTGAATTAATTTTCAATGTACTGTTTTATCAAATCAGGTAATCATAATATATTGAATTAATTTAATATAAGTTGATGAAGAATAGATATTGAATTTATATTTCAATATTAAATCCTCTTTGGATTACTACAAAAATTACAAATGCAGTTCCTTAGAAAAAAACCTTTCATTTTTCGTCGCCAGTTTGTAAACAATTAATTTCATCCATCATTTACAAAAAGAGCAAAAAGGAATTATATCACAAACATATCTGAAAGAATCATGTTGGAAGGATCAGCCACATATATTTTATGCCCTTTTGATTTTTCGTTCTTTTCAATAATTTTGTTAAATCTTATTTTACTCGGATGCTAATGTGTTCTTAGGATCTCTTGATTTGGTGGTCAGTTCACGTTATGGATCTCTTCTCTTTTTTCTTTAGTGTTTGGTGGTTAGGTAGGAAAATCATGTAGATGGGTCTATAAATTGGATAGCGTGAAATTATTTTATCCCTGGAAAATCCATTGTGAGTAAACTTTCTTGCTTTCCTCATTACGCTTTTCAAGTTTTCTCCATTTGTAATTTTTATATAGATTGCTTATTACTAACGAAAATGGGAAATATAAATTTTTTAATAATCTTTATTAAAAAGGATTTAGATACATACAAATTAATCATGTCAATTAATAAAATAGTGTACACCTGTGTGACCTCGCTAACATTTCCTATTTAAAGTCTAAATAAAGAAAGAGGGTCGAGCTAAGCTGGTAGCCATTGTGAAAGTAGCTAATTCTTGATGAATTCTCATCATTGATAAAAGAATGTACACGTGTCTATATTCCATGATTTGGTGCAAATTTCTTGTTTGTGATTGAAAATTTTGCACTACAATTGGTCTACTTCTTCGGAAAAACTTATTGTTTATCATTGTCCTCTTATTGGTGTTGATAGGCAATAAGTTTGTGCTATAAATTACACATATCTCTGATGTTTATGAAAATTCCTTTAGTTTTATAATTTGACTAGCTTTTGGCCACGTTTGGATACGTTTTTTCTGTATAAATCTTTATTGATCCATTTAAAATTGATTTTAATGTTTTAAATTAATTTCTTTTGAGCAACCAACTTGCCATTGGAACAAGCAGTTGGATAAGTGATGAATTATAGCGATGTGGGAGAGCATACTTTAAAAAGAGGGTTACAATTGTGTAAGATACATTAATTAAAACAATAATTATTTGGCTTAATTATGATTTATTTTCAATTTCACTTGAATATACCAAAAACTAACTAATAAAAACATATTCTTTGGTAATATCATCTAAAATGATTATATCAGAGTTTCATAAAACAACACAAAGAAACCTAAATACAAATAGCAGGTCAAAAATGCAACAACCTCAATTATCACACAAAAAAGTGAACAAAAATGAATTTTTCTTTCCTCACAAATGTGCAAAGCGCAGGAAAATTACCTACTAAAATATAAGCATATTATTATGAACTGTTATTACAATAAAGCTAAATTTGGAGGGATATATATGAACATATTCCACAATTAATTCCAATATTATGTCTATTAAATCACTTTATTATAAAAAATAATTTAATTTTATATAAATGGGAGTGAATTAATTTTCAATTTAATGTATTATGGAATCAAATAATCATAATAGATTGAATTAATTTGACATAAATTGATGGAGAATAAAGTTTGAATTCATATTGCAGTACAAAATCATATTAGGATTACATACTAAAATTACAAATGATGTTCTCTAGAAAAAAACATTCATTTATGTTGCCTCTATGCAAATTCTTGATTTTATCATTCAAAATCTACAAAGAGAGCAAAAGGGGGAATGGTGGGGTGGGGGAGGGGGATCACAAATATGTCTAATGGAATCACATGTTGTTGTCTTGTGAAGGAGCGCAAATCATGGCGGAAGGATCACCCACATGTATTCTGTACCCTTTTATTTTTTTCCTACTAAGTACTTTTTGTTTAATTAAATTTACACTATATAAGCACCCTAATGGGTTTTTAGGATCTTTTTAATTGGTGGGTAAGTTAATTTTATACTTCTCTTCTCTCTTTTCCTAAGGGTTTCCTATGGTGAGTGAACTTTCTTGCTTTCTTAACTACCCATTTCAAGTTTGTTCCTTTTGTAATTTCTGTATCGACGGTTTATTACATGTGAAAATAAGAAAGTTAGAATATTTCGGATACTCTTTACGAAAAATGGTTTGATTCATACAAATTAATCATGACAATAATTAAAAGAGTGTCCACATAAGTGCTCTTGCTCACATTTCCTCCTTCAAAATCAAATAAAGGAGGAGGGTTGAGCTAAGTTGGTAGCCATTGTGAAACGTGCTAATTCATGATGGATTATCATAATTGATAAGAGAGTGTAAAACGGGTATATTTATTTAATTGTAAGATGCAAATTCTCTTCCGTGATTGAAATTTCTGGGCTAGAATTGGTCTGCTACTTTTAGCTGCTTATTATTGATCATTGTTCTCTTCTTTGGTATTAATAACTAGTACTTTTGTGTTATCATTACCCATATCTCATAAGTTTATAACAATATATATCAATTCACTGTCATGGGAATTGGGAAAAAAAGATTGTACACTTTAATTAATGCTTAGAGAGAAGATTTTTGATATTCATGCAACATTTGTAGAATATTTTTATTATATGTTGTGACTTGCAGAGTTTTCTTATTGTTGCTAGGATTTTACACTAACATAGTTTTATCATTTAAATAGTTTTTGAGCACGTGAGTCCCATATATTTTTTTAATGAAACCGTTTAATCGATTTAAAATCCCTTTAATGTTTAAAATTAATTTCATTTGAGCGACCAACTTGTCATTGAAATGACAAGCAGTAGAAAAAGTGATGAGTTATAACGATGTCGAGAGAACACTGAAAGAAAGGGGATAAAATTATGCAAGATACGATGAGAAAAGCAATAATTATTCAACCTTTTATGATTTATTTTCAAGTACTCTTAAATAGACCAACAAGTAGTTAATCAGAAACGAATATTTTGTCATTTCATATCATATTCTTAAATTCGAGTTTCATAAAATAACACAAACAAACCTGAATACAAATAGCAGGTCAAAACTCCAATAACCTAAAGTATCACAAAAAATAAGAGATAAAAATTGAATATTTTGTTACTCACAACCGTGCGAAGCACGTGCAAAATTACCTAGTTAGAGGTAAGCATAATATAAAGAACTATTATTAGTTTAATAAAGCTTAATTTGGAGTGATACTTATGAAATTATTATTTAATTAATTTATATATTTACTCTATATATTAATCACAAAATTTTCACAAATTAAATTAATTTGATGTAAATTGGCAGTGAATTAATTTTCAATGTACGATTTTATGAAATCAGGTAATTATAATAAATTGAATCAATTTGATATAAGTTGATTAAGAATAGATATTGAATTTATATTGCAATATTAAATCCAATTTGGATTACTACAAAAATTACAAATGGAGTTCCCAAGAAAAAACCTTTCATTTTTTTGTTGCCTCTTTTTAAATTCTTAATTTCATCCATCAAAATTTACAACGATAACAAAAAGGGAGTATATCACAAATATATATGACAGAATCATGGTGGAATCTCGACAGAAGAAGGAACTCTTTCACATGAAAGAATCCCGCAGGTACTGAAACCATTAAAAGAACCCCCAATAATTTATTGGGATCACCCACATATAGTTTATGCCCTTTTGATTATTTGTTCTATTCAATACTTTTTGTTAACTTTTTTTTACTCGCACAATAATGTGTTCTTAGGATCTCCATATTTGGTGGGTCAGTTCATTTTATGGATCTCTTCTATTTTTTCTTTAGTGTTTTGTGTCTAGGTCGGAAAATCGTCTAGATGGGTCTAAAAATTTGATAGTGTGGAATTATTTTATCCCTGGAAAACCCGTTGTGAGTAAACTTTCTTGTTTTCCTCATTACTGTTTTCATGTTTTCTCCATTTGTAATTTTTATTTGGATGGTTGATTACTAACGAAAATGGGAAATATAGAATTTTTTAATAATATTTCTTTAAAATGATTTAGATACATACAAATTAATCATGTCAATTAATAAAAGGGTGTCCACATGTGTGTGCTCGCTAACATTTCCTATTTCAAGTCTAAATAAAGAATGAGGGTCGAGCTAAGATGGTGGCCATTGTGAAAGGTGCTAATTAATAATGAATTCTCATAATTGATAAAAGAATGTAAACGTATCTATATTCCATGGTTTGGTGCAAATTTCTGGTTTGTGATTGAAAATTTTGCACTAGAATTGGTCTACTTCTTCGGAAAAACTTATTGTTTAGCATTGTCCTCTTCTTTGGTGTTGATAGCCAATAAGTTTGTGATATAAATTACACATATCTCCTAAGTTTATGAAAATTCCTTTAGTTTTATATTTTGACTAATTTTTTACCACGTGTGTTTACGTGTTTTTTGTATAAATCTTTATTGATCTATTTAAAATTGATTTTAATGTTTAAAATTAATTTCTTTTGAGCAACCAACTTTCTATTGGAACAAGCAGTTGGAAAAGTGATGAGTTATAGCGATGTGGAAGAGCATACTTAATTATGATTTATTTTCAACTTCTCTTAAATATACCAACAACTATCTAATAAAAACATATTTTTGGTAATATCATCTTGAATGATTATATTCGAGTTTCAGAAAACAACACAGAGAAACCTGAATACGAATACCAAGTCAAAAATGCAACAACCTAAAGTATCACACAAAATAAGTCAACAAAATTGATTTTTTCTTTACTCACAACCGTGCAAAGTGCGGGAAAATTACCTTGTAAAAAATAAGCATAATATTATGAACAGTTACTGCAATAATGCTAAATTTGGAGGGATATTTATGAATATATTCCACAATTAATTCCAAAATTTGGACTATTAAATCATGTAATTATAAAAAATTAAATTAATTTTATATAAATTGGGAGTAATTAATTTTCAATTAAATGTTTTATGGAATCACGTAATGTCACGACCCGATTCCTCGATTCGTGATGGCACCTACTTTATCCCACTAGTAGGTAAGACAACCCGAAACCCAGAACAACTAGTGGTGGGTAAAAGGGTAGAAACCAAGCGGCAGAAACAATAACAACAAAAAGGAATAAGGCAAGCCAAAAGAATACATACAAAAGAACTGAATCCCTCCCAGAACCTGGAAGTCACAAGTACAGAGCCATAGTAAGAGTATAAGTTCCAAAAAAGGACCAACATACAAAAATATATGCAACTACAAAGGACCTGTCTCAACTACAAAAGACGAGCCATAAAATATATGTACAGAAGGAGACGATGATGATCAAGACGTTGTGCTTACCCTCGTCTCTGGATGCTCGTTGCTACTGGCTCGAATGGCGGCGCTGATAACTGGTGCTCGGTCCTGCATCACAAAAATAGATGCAGAGTATAGTAGGAGTACCAGTGGAAAGGTACCCACATCATAGGACGACTGAGTAAGAATGGTAAAATCAATTAGATATGCTACAATAAAACACAGACATAGGTCACGAGCAAGAAAAGTAAAGGTATGCACGCGAGTGTAAGGAAAACAAACCTAAGGTTACTACTACAACTGGGCCCCATAAGCCCAGAAAGCATACTTGTGCGCAAGTTGAAATAAAAACCCGAACAGACCCCTATAAGCCTGACAGGTACAAAGAAAAGCTAAACTAAGACCATAGGATATTTGTAAACCCGAAGCATTACAGAAATGTTAATATTCCTGAGCTATGAAAGAAAGGAAACACAGAGCCTGGACCTTGAACTGCGGGTGAGTCTGCCTATAGTAGATACGCCAATAGAGCCGAGCTCTACAAGGGATAACACAGATCCCGGACCTCAAACCGTGGATGTCGAATACCTGTAGATAAAGTCATATAACCCAAGGGGGGGTCGGACTTTGTATGTCGACTCCATTATAGGAGGGTAAATAAGCACCAGCAGGAAGATAGAGCCAGAACCTCGAGTCGCGGGTGAAACCACTTGTTAAGTTACCACTGCAGTGTAAAACTTTGAAATAAACCATCCAAGGATTCGTGCATCTAAAAGTCATTGGAAACTCTTAGTAACCATCTTCTATATTCTCTAACCATCTCACAATGACAAGAGAACCGAACTGAAGCCGTATGTATTACTGAACGGGCCAGGAGGGCGGCCGAAAATGTAGAAAGTTAGGATCATACGGGAATTATGGATGTTAAGACTCCACTGCTGAGTCACTGCCTAGCTAAGGCTCATCTCTATCAGACCCAAGTCTATATCAGTCTACCAGGACCTACGCTTATCAAAGTCACACCGGCACGGAAATAATAAAATATATCGTCTCTAAACAACCGTGAGTCTATGGCATCACTTGCCTAAGTCTATACTAAGGTCAAACATGCTCCAATATAACTCATAAGTCAAAACCAGGCCAAAACAGGAAACAAGGATGATCAAATATAACAATTCAAGTACCCGCTGAATCCGGAGATGACCTAAATATGAATTTTATCAAACATAGCATGCTAGTCTAGTTCCCCGCCACAATATTCATGCAAATCCACATATGCTCACACATTCAGAGTCAATCTAAAAGAAAAGGGTAGCAGTAGCCTACATGTAAGCCGAACACGTGCGCTCCAAACTACCCTGTCGGAGCTTTTCTGTTTCGAACGTCCTCGGATTGCTGCCACGCTGTCAAAAACAGAATCACAACGTCATTACGGTCGTTTAGACACTAGATTAGCAAGAAATGGAGGTAAATCAATTTCGGGGTCAAAAATGGGGAAGTGGGACCTGCACCGGAAATTCTGGAATTAACCCCAAAAATAGGTTCTAAGAAGCTCCCCGAACTTGTGTTCCGAATTGGAACACAATTCGGGGCTCGAAACAGTCCCAACATAAACATGCAATGAAAAGCCCAAAATTATGCTAAAAATGAACAACAATGGCAGCTGCTATTTGCAAGAAATTACCAAAAACCCGCCCAACTGCTGAATTCAACCACACCAAGATGATCCTCATGAAAATCCCCACAATTTAGACTCTTGAATCACCGAATTCGGACCTAAAATGGCCAAGAAATGATCTACCAAAATTTCCCAAAAATTGAGCTAAAAAATGAGCTAAGGCAGCAGCTAAAACATAATTCTTACCTCCAACAAAGCTTCAAATATGAATTCCAATCGCACCAACATGTTCTCCTCAAAAAGCCACTTAAGATAGCCCCAAAAAACACTGAAATTGGACCTACAATGGCTGAGGTATCAATTGTCAAAAATTTCCAAAATCAAGCTCACAAAAAGGGTTGTGGCAACAGGTATTTCACGAAATATACCTCAAACGGAGACCCCAAATCAGTTTCCGAGCTCACCAACGCGTTCCTTCCGAAAACCGCATAGGGTGAACCTTCTAATCACTAAAATTGAACCTGTAATGAGAGAGTTATGAAGGTTTGAAGTTGAGAAATGAAGCTGAAATTACCTGCACCAGTTGCATATATATCTGCTGAAAAGCTGATTTTTTTATGCCAACTTTAAAATCTCCGACGGGGTGCTTGAGATTCATTCGTAACCCAATAAAAATAAAATAGATATGCTACCCTACTAGAATCGACATTACTGACTCAATGGCGTGGTTGAAATTTCTATCAGAGGTCATCTCGATAAAAGGTGGGTCCCACTCCCAAAGGCCATTTTTAACCAAAATCCACCGAGGGACTCGAAATGAGTTCGGAGGCCTCTGGAGTCGAACGAAAGGTCGTTCTAGACCATACATGACATTTCGGGGTTAACCGCTCTGTCAGAATTTTCATTCGGACACGTTTTCTAAGAATGTCGACCAAAGTTGATCGCTGACCAGTTTTCAAGGTTAAAACACTAAAACTGGTTTAAACTCGCACCGAAAGCCTATGGACTCGAGTAATTCACGACGTTAACCTAATTTGGCCATTCCGGAGATGATGGAACTGTCAGAATTCCGTTCTGAGGCCATTTTCCTGATTAACTTACTAAAAGTCACTTTTCATGCTTCAAGGCCTCTAAAACACGAAAAGCTGCACAAAATCCAAACGAACGACCAGGCGGCCGAACTGTCAGTGCCAGCAAGTCATAAATGTGTTGGGGTTATTGTAGGAAAGCTCTAACTAACGAAAAGAAGGCGGATAAAAAAAAGTGACCTGGAGGGTCATTACAACATCCACTACTAAAAAAACTTTCGTTTGTAAAAGTAAGGATAAGGATATACCTGAGGGCTCAAATAAGCTGGCGAACTGCTCCCGCATCTCCTACTCGATCTCTCAGATAGCCTCCTTGATTGGACGTTATCGCCAATGGACCTGAACTACAGGAATAGACCAGGAACAAAGTTGATGAACATCTCTGGCTAATATGGCTACCGACTCCTCAACAAAGGCCAGACTGTCATATCCAACTCAACTGAATCGTATTGTAGCACATGAGAGTCATCTGGAATATATCGGCGTAGCTTCAATACATGAAAAACCGGGTGTATAGCTGAAAATGCAGGAGGTAGGGCTAACTGATGGGCAATATCACCAACCCTCGTCAAGATCTCAAAAGGCCCAATATATCTCGGCTAAGCTTGCCCCGCCTGCCAAACCTCATCACGCCATTCAAGGGCGGCACCCGCAAGAACACCCAGCCACCAACCCAAAAACATAAAGGACGATGCATGCGGTTAGCATAACTCTTATGTCTGCTATGAGCTGTCCTCAATCTATCCTGGAGCACTCGAACTCTTGCTAAAGCCTCCTGGAGTAAATTTGTTCTGTACAGCTAGGCTCCGAGGACTCAAACCAACCAACTGGAGTGCAACAATGCCTACTATTTAGGGCATCAAACGGGGCCATCTGAATGTACGAGTGGTAGCTGTTGTTGTATGGAAACTCCACCAAGGGCAAAAACTGATCCCACTGACCCCAAACTCCAACACACATGCCCGCAACATGTCCTCCAGGACTTGAATAGTGTGCTCTTACTGGCCATCGGTCTGTGGGTGGAAAGTAGTGCTGAGATCAACCCTGGTGCCCAGCTCTCTCTGAAATGCTCTCCAGAAACTAGATGTAAACTGACATCCTCGATTTGATATGATGGACACCGGCACACCATGAAGACGGACCATATCCTGAATATAAACATAGGCCAACCGCTCTGTGCTGAATGTAGATCGAACTAGGCGTAAGTGAGCGGACTTGGTCAATTGATCAACGATGACCCAAATACTATCAATGCCCTAGGGAGTCCACGACAATCCCATCACGAAGTCCATGGTGATATGCTCCTATTTCCACTCAGGAATGGGTAATCTCTGAAACTCCCCACCTGGCCTCTGATGCTCGGCCTTCACTTGCTGTCAACTAAGGCAACGGGACACATACTCAACAATATCTCTCCTCATGCCATCCCACCAGTAATGTTTCCTCAAGTCTCGATACATCTTTGTTGTGCCTGGATAAATAGAGTATCTGGAATCATGGGCATCATAAAGAATCACCTGAATCAAGCCCCCAACTCTAGGAACACACAAATGGCCGTCAAACCGAAGAACCCCATTTGAGCCCATAGTAGTTTGGACACCATTACCCTGTAACACCCGGTCTCTAAGGGCTGCTAATGACTCATCCTCGTATTGTCTGGCACGGATCCGATCAAATAGTAAAGACTGAACACCAATAAAGGTTAATACTCGCTTGGAGTCTGAAATATCTAATCTGATCATCCTGTTAATTAGAGACTGAATGTCTAAAGCCAGGGGCCGTGCCCCGGTAGGCAATTAAGCCAAGCTACCAATAGTCCCTGCCTTCCGGCTCAAGGCGTCCGCTACTACATTTGCCTTGCCTGAATTGTAGATAATAGAGAGGTCATAGTCTGCCAGAAGCTCAATCCAGCGTCGCTGCCTAAAATTAAGATCCCTCATTTTCATAATATACTGTAGGCTGCGGTGGTCGGTGTAAATCTCACAGTCAACCCCATATACCTAGTGCATTCAAATCGTTAGCGCGAATACTACCGCCACCAACTCTAGATCATGAGTGGGGTAGTGCGCTTATGTACTCTCAACTATCGGGAGGCATAAATAATAACCCGACCCTGCTGCATCATAACACACCATAGACCAACACCAGAATTATCACAATATACGGTAAGGCCCTCGCCCTCAACTAGAAGAGTTAGGATATGAGCGGTAGTAAGAAACTCTTTGAGCCTCCAAAAGCTCAACTCACACTCCTCAGACCACACAAAAGGAACACTCTGGCGAGTCAATCGAATCAAAGGTGCACCAATAATGGAGAAACCCTCAACAAAATACCTGTAGTATCCAGCCAGTCCAACGAAGCTCCTAACCTCAGTCACAAAAGTGGGCCTAGCCTAACCACAAATCACCTCAATCTTGGTCAGATCTACCATAATACCATCCTTGGATATTACGTGCCCCAAAAATGTAACAGACTCCAACAAAAACTCACACTTTGAGAACTTGGCATAAAACTGCTGGTTTCTCAAAGTCTGGAGCACAATCCTCATATGTTGTGCATGCTCTTCTTTTCTCCGCGAGTATACAAAAATATCACCGATGAAAACTACAATAAATGAGTCAAGGTACGTCCTGAATACACGAGTCATCAAGTCCATGAAGGCAACAATGGCATTAGTCAACCAAAAATATATCACTAGGAACTCATAATGGCCGTAACGAGCCTGAAATACAGTCTTAGGGATGTCTGCTACCCTAATCTTCTACTGGTGGTAACTGGATCTCATATCAATCTTAGAAAACACCTCGCCACCCTGAAGCTGGTCAAATAGGTCATTAATGCGAGTCATGGGGCAACGGTTCTTCACTGTCACCTTTTTAACCGCCTGTAATCAATACATATCCGCATAGTACCATCCTTCCTCTTCACAAATAGGACTAAGGCACCCAAGGCGATACACTAGGCTGAATGAATCCCTTTCCTTAGAGATCCTGAAGCTGAACACTAAGCTCCTTGAGCTCTGCAGGGGCCACACGATATGGTGAGATAGAAATAGGACCAGTACCCAGCTCCAAGGCAAAGGCGAAATCAATTTCACAATCTAGGGGTAGGCCAGGCAGGTCGGTAGGAAACACATCAGCAAGCTCTTGGATAATAGGCACTGAATCAACCGTAGGGCCCTCCCTACTAACATTGTTAACATAAGCCAAGTAATCCAAACATTCGCTAGCCGCTAACCTCGGTGCCTAAATGCAAGAAATCACCTCAACCGGTGTGTGACTACAAAAGCCCTACCACACCACCAGTGGAATTCCAGGAATGGCTAAAGTAGGAGTCTTGGCATAGCAATCCAAAACCGCTCGGTGAGGGGATAACCATTCCATGCCAAAACTCATATCGAATCCAACATATCAAGTAAAATAAGATTAGCCCGAGTGTCTCACACTTGAATAGTCACCAAAAAAGATCTAAAGATCCGATCCACTACTAAAGAATCACCTTACGGGGTCAAAACGTGTAACGACATTGCTAAGGGCTCAAAGATCATACTCAATCGAGGAGCGCATTAAGCAGACACATAAGAATAAGAGTGAAACAAATGAGATTCCATGAAACGAATTTAGACATATGATGCATGAAAATGATACCAAACAAGGAATCTTCCTAACAACATCCTGTAGCCTCCCAAAGATAAGTCAAGGATGTGTCTGCGCCGATCCACAAGACTCTACTAGACGTTAGCTCTATACAAGTGGAACTGCTGAACCTGGGGCTATGATACCACCTTTTCATGACCTGATTCCTTGAGCCGTGATGGCACCTACTATATCCCACCTGTAGGTAAGCCAACTCGAAAACCAGATCAACTATTAGTTGTAAAAAAAGGAAGAAACCAAGAGCCAGAAACAATAACAACAAAAAGGAATAAGGCAAGCCAAAAGAATACATACATAAGAACTGAATCCCTCCCAGAACCTGGAGGTCACAAGTATAGAGCCATAGTAAGAGTATAAGTTCCAAAAGTGGACCAACATACAAAAATATATGCAAATACAAAGGACATGTCTCAAGTACAAAAGACGAGCCAAAAAATATATGTACAAAAGGAGACGATAATGATCAAGACGTTGTTCTCACCCTTGCCTCCAGAAGTTGGCTGCTACTGGCTTGAATGGCGGTGCTGGTGACTGGTGCTCGGTCGTGCATCATGAAAATAGATGCAGTGTACTATAAGTACTAGTGGAAAGGTACCTAGTAGGCATCATATGCCGACTGAGCAAGAAAGGTAAAAGCAATAGGAAATTCTAGAATAAAACACACACAGAGGTCACAAATAAGAAAATTAAAGGTATGCACACGAGTATAAGGAAAACAAACCTAAGGTGACGACTCCAACTGGCCCCCATAAGCCTAGAAGGTACACTCGTGCGCAAATTGAAGTAAAAACCTGAACGGACCCCATAAGCCCGATAGGTACCCAGAAAGGCTAAAGTAAGACTGGAGGAGATTTGTAAACCCGAAGCATTATAGAAATGTCAGTATTCGTGATCTATGAAAGAAAAGAAAAACAGAGCCTGGACCTCAAACCACGGGTGAGTCTGCCTATAGTATATACACCGATAGAGCCAATCTTTGCAAGGGATAACACAAAGCCCGGACCTCGAATGGTAAATGTCGACTACCCATAAATAAAGTGATATAACCCAAGGGGGGGGGAACCTATATGTCAACTTCATTATAGGAGGGTAAATAAGCAGCAACAGGAGAAACAAAGCTCGAACCTCGAACCGCGGGTGAGACCTCCTATTAAGTTACCACGGCAGCGTAAAGCTTTCAAATAAGCCATCGAAGGATTCCCGCATCTAAAAGTCATGGGCAATTCTTCCGTAGGAAGTTAAAGTGTGACTTCCCCCGTAGTTGGGGGCCTAACAATCTTTTATATTTTCTAACAATCTCACAATGACAAGAGAGCCGAACTGAAGTCGTGTGTATCATTGAACGGGCCCGGAGGGCGGCCAGAAATGTAGAAAGTTAGGATCATATGGGAATTATGGATGTTAAGACCCCACAACTGAGTCACTACTTAGCTAAGGCTCATCTCTATCAGACCCAAGTGTACTATATAGGTCTACCATGACTTACGCCGCTTAAAGTCACAACAGGGCGGAAATAATAGAATCTATCGGCTCTAAACAATCCTGAGTCTATGGTATCACTAGTCTAAGTCTATACTAAAGCCAAACATGCTCCAATATAACTCATAAGTATGCTCAAATATAATGATTCAAGTACTCGCTGAACCTGAAAACAACTTAAATATGAATATTATCGAACATAGCATGCTAATCTAGTTCCCCGCTCTAATATTCATGTGAATCCACATACGCTCACACATTCAGACTCAATCTAAAACAAAAGAGAAGCCGTAGCCTACTTGTAGGATGAAAACATGCGCTCCAAACTACTCCGCCGGAGCTTTTTCCTTCTGAACTCCCTCGGAAAAACTGAGGCGGACCAATTTCAGGGTAACAAACGTGGAAAGTGGGACCCGCACCGGAAATCATGGAATTAACCCCACAAATAGGTTCTAAACAGCTACCCGAACTTGTGTTCCAAATTGGAACACAATTCGGGGCTCGAAACAGTCCCAACATGAACATGTAATGAAAAACCCAAAATTACGCTAAAAATGAACAACAATGGCAGCTGCTATTTACAAGAAATTACCAGAAACGAGGGCCCAACATCTGAAACCAACTACACCACGATGATCCTCATAAAAAACCCCATAATCTAGGCTCTTGAATCACCAAATTCGGACATAAAATGGCCAAGAAATCATCTTCCAAAATTTCCCAAAAATTGAGCTCGAAAATGAGCTATGCCAGCAGGTAGAACATAATTCTTACCTCCAACGAAGCTTCAAATACGAATTTCAACCATGTTAATGCATTCTCCTTGAAAAACCACTCAAGATAGCCCTAAGAATCACCGAAGTCGAACCTCAAATAACTGAGATATCAAGTCTCAAAAATTCCCAAAATCAAGCTCACTCGTGGAAGCAGGTATTTCATGAAATTTACCTCAAACGGAAACTCCAAATCAGTTTCCAAGCTAACCAGCGCGTTCCTTGTGAAATACCCCACAAGATGGACCTTCGAATCACTAAAATCGGACTTGAAATGAGAGAATTATTGAGGTTTGAAGTTGAGAAATGAGCCTGAAATGGCCCGCACTAGCTATATATATATATATATAAGTTGAAAAGCTGATTTTTTTATGCCAACTTTAAAATCTTCGACGGGGTGCTTCAGATTTGTTCGGAACTCGATAAAAATAAAATAGATATGCTACTCTACTAAATTCGACATTCCAGACTCTAGAGCGCAGTCAAAATTTCCATCATAGGTCATTTCGATAAAAAGTGGGTCCCACTCCCAAATGCCATTTTAAACCAAAATCCACCGATGGGCTCGGAATGAGTCCGGAGGCCTCAGGAGTCGAAAGAAAGGTCGTTCTACACCAAACTCGACATTACAGGGGAAACCGCGCTGTCAGAATTTTCATTCGGACACGTTTTCAAAGAATGCTGACCAAAGTCAACCTCTGGCTAGTTTTCAATGCTAAAATGCTGAAAATGGTTTGAACTCACACCGAAAGCCTCGGGACTCGAGTCAACCATTTCCCCAACCTAATTTGACTATTACAAAGCCGATGGAACTGTCAGAATTCCATTCTGAGGACGTTTTCCTGATGAACTGACTAAAAATCACTTTTCAATCTTCAAGGTCTCTAAAACACGGAAAGCTGCACAAAATCCAAACGAATGACCAAGCGACCGAGCTGTCAGTGCCAACAAGTCATAAATAACTTGGGGTCACTGTAGGAAAGCTCTAACCGACGAAAAGAAGGCGGGACACATAAATGACCTAGACGGTCATTACACATAATCAAAATAAATTGACGGAGAATAAATATTGATTTCATATTGTAGTACAAAATCTAATACGGATTATATACTAAAATTACAAATGAAGTTTCCTAGAAAAAACATTCATTTCTGTTGCCTCTATGCAAAGTCTTGATTTAATCAATCAAAATCAACAAAAGAGGAAAAAGAGGAAGGGTTGGCGTGGGGAGGGGGATCACAAATATGTCTAACGAAATCACATATGGTTGTCTTGTGAAGGAGCGCAAATCATGGCAGAAGGATCACCCACATGTATTCTGTACACTTTTGTTTTTTTCCTACTCAGTACTTTTTGTTTAATTAAATTTACTCTATTGATGCACACTAATGGGTTTTTAGGATCTTTTGATTTGGTGGGTAAGTTACTTTATAGGTCTCTTCTCTCTTTTCCTTAGGGTTTTGTGGTTATGCTTGAAACTAGTCCAGATGGATCTGTCAATTTGATGGGGGTGACATTGTTTTATCCCTGATAAACCTACGTTGAGTGAGCTTTCTTGCTTTCTTAACTACCCATTTCAAGTTTTTCCTTTTCTAATTTCTATTGACGTTTTATTACCAATGAAAATAGGAATTTAAAAATGTTTCGGATACTCTTTATGAAAAATGGTTTGCTAGATACAAATTAATCATGACAATTAATAAAAGAGTGTCCATATACGTAAGTTGGTAGCCATTGTGAAACATGCTAATTCATGACGTATTCTCATAATTGATAAGAGAGTGTATAACGTGTATATCTATTTGATGATATGGTGCAAATTATTTTCTGTGATTTGAATTTTTGAGCTACAATTGGTCTATTCTTTTAGCTGCTTATTGTTGCTCATTGTTCTCTTCTTTGGTGTTGATAACTAGTACTTTTGTGTTATAATTACCCATATCTCATAAGTTTATGACAATATATATAAATTCTATGTGATGGGAATCGGGAATAAAAGAATGTACACTATAATTAATACCTAGAGATAAATTTTTTGATATTCTCGCAACATTTGTAGAATGTTTTCTATTATAGTAGTTGTGACTTGCTGAGTTTTCCTATTGTTGCTATGATTCTACACTCCTTTAGTATTATCATTTGACTAGTTTTTGAGCTCGTACGTTGTACGTGATTCCTATATAATTTTTTTATGGAACCGTTTAACCTAATTATATTCCTTTTAATTTTTAAACTTAATTTCATTTGAGCGACCAATTTCTCTTTGAAACGAAAAGCAGTTGAAAAAGTTGTAACACCTCGGTATTTGAAAGAGCTAAAATTGGAAAGAACTAAATTGGAAATAGTAAAATCTGAAATTTATAGGTTATGCTTAAGATGTGAGTTTTGGGTAAACTTCAAACAACCATAACTTTCAGTACAAGATGAGTTAGGTGACCCATAAGATATCAAATGAATGGTCTTGGAATCTTCTTTCCAGTGCCACCGTGTTTGCTAATTTTTGAGCTCGTATTAGGGAGATATGCCCATTTGAATTCGGGCTGTCCAGTTACGGAAAGTTACCCAAAAAATATGAGGGATATGTTTGTTTTTTCCTTACCCTATCAAATTTATTCGTTTTTAATAAATAATTAGGGGTCTAAACTTATTTGGTTCAGTTTTCACAATCCTAATTTATGCTAGGGTTTTAGAAAAGAATTCAAGAAGTGAAAAGAGGAAAAAAGAGGAGAAAAGTCAAGGCGTTCATCAAGTTTCTTACAAAATCGAAGGTCGTTTCACAAAGGGTTTAATCCCTAAGAGGTATGTGAGTTCTCATAGTGTTGGGTTCGTTTACCCACACACAAATCATGCTATTTTAATGCAATTTCGTTCTCAAAGTTGAAGGATTAGAGTTCTTGATGTATTTTCTTGAAATTCCATTCGTAATCTAGATTGTTGGGGTTTTGATGAGCTCTTGAGTTGAGAGTTGGTGATTTGAGAGTTGTTTTGAGTATATTATTGTGTACTTTTCTTGGCTATTCAAATCAAAGTGATTGGGGAACAAACCATTCAATTCTAGGTGAATTTGGGGCCAAAATTAGTCGGGTTTTCTGGGCAGTGCCTGAGGCGACGCGCAACCGATGCACCACGAATAGTCTTCTTTATTATAGGGGCTGGCACCCGCGCCACTCAGTGCGCCAGGGTTGCCTGCCCCAACCCGTTCTCCATCATTCAGCCCGTCTGAGTTTAATCAAAGGGTACCTTTACTCCACTTTGATTCTAATTACTCTAAACTACTTCAAAATATCTAGAAATTATTCACAACATGAATCATAAACTTTAATTCATAATTCAAATTCAAGGTAGAGCTACTAGTCAAGTCTTGAGAGTTCATTTGAGTGTTTTGAGAAGTCTTTTGCAAACCCTTTTAAACTTGTTTTAAAACTTGATCATGTGAGTTTGAGGGAGAGTAGAGCTGAGTTAATTTTATTCAAAATGATATATAAGAAATAATTATTCCCAAGAGCTAATGCTTTTACATTTAAAATGACAGGAAACACCGATTTCCAAAAGAGTTCATGAGCAGTTTTAGCGCTATCTCTTTTAAGAGAAAATATTTTGGGTAATAGTCTCAAAGTTGAGGAAGAGGAAATGTTTTTTCTTTAAAAACATATGAGCTAAGTTATATAATTTGGGAGTAGTATTGAGCGCCGATATGGGGGAGACTTCTTACAACTAACAATCCCCATAAACCATGTAGCCAACGTGTGTAGAAAAGGGTCATACATTTTAGATAATTTCTTTATTGCTTTTTAGCTTAGACTAGTGGTTCCACTTAGTTGAGGATTACTATACCCCGACAAAGTATAGAATAGTTCTAGCAATGTGGGGTAGTCGTAGCATCATCACATAGCTCATACTGATGGTTGCAGGTTAGAGAATTTCCAAAATAGTGTTTATTTTGTATTTTTTTTATACAAATTGAGTTGTATTGTATTTTATAATATATTGAGGTGTTACCTACTGTTTTAAAAGCTTTTATTTATATTGCATTGTTGTTTTTGCTTTATATGAAAATGAGGTAGAGTTGAGTTGAGATGAGGTAAGTTGTTTCTTCAGTTCAAGTTCAAGCTTATGTCATGTTTTATAGTTCCCCTCACATGCTCATACATTCATTTTACTGACGCCAGTTAGCCTGCATCTTTTATGATGCAGAGACATGTAATCAGGATCAACAAGCAGCGCTTCATTGATCCAGTTGAGTTCTAGAGTTGTTGCTGAGCCTCCTTGCTTCTTGAGGATCCCTTGTTTATTAGGATGTCGTGGGTCTTCTTGCAACATCCATCTTAGTTAGTAGAGGCTTCATAGATATATAGACATAGTTCATGATTCTTTTCATTTTTATTCGTTTATGTTGAGACTTGAGTTGTCACTTTGGCTAGTTTAATGTTTATTTCAAAAACATTCCAAGTTATCTTTTGAGACAGTTGAGTAAAGTTTACCTTTTAAGTTTATCTAATTTATGACTAAGTCTTCCTCTAAGAGTTAATCCAGGCCAAGGATTCGCTTGGGGCCAACAATGGTCTTCGAATGCCAGCCACGCCCAGGGTGTAGGCTCGGGGAGTGACAAACTTGGTATCAAAGCATAGAGTTCAAGAGTCCTAGTGTGTTTATGAAATCGTGTTTGTAGAGTCGTAGTTATTGATGTGAAGCGCGCCACATCTATAATTAGGAGGATGAAACATTTAGGAACTATCTCACTCCTTTCATACTTTTCTTCGTGTGATAGAGTTCATCTCTATAAAGTTTCCTTCTAACTCGTGCTTGCCCGTATCTTTCAGATAATGCCTCTACGAAGAGCTGTCCAAGGTCGTCCAACTAGGAGGAATATTGAGGATCCAGGGCTACCTAATGCACCAGAACTGCAACCCGAATGAGAGGTCACAAATATTGAGTTCCCAGATGCTATTCGGATGTTGAGTCAAGTTGTGACCAACCAAGCTGGGCAACAAATAGAGAATCGATAGGATTTGGCTGATACTTCTAGGATTCGTGAGTTCTTAAGGATGAATCCTCCTGACTTCATCGGTTCAAGTGTCACTGAGGATTTGGAAAACCTTATGGAAGAGCTACAAAAGGTTTTTGAAGTTATGCATGTTACCGATGATGAGCGAGTGGAATTAGCTGCATACCAACTGGAGGGTGTTGCTAGAGTATGGTACGACCAATGGAAGAAGAGTAGTGCTGAGGGTGCACCAATTTTGAGTTAGACTATGTTCTTAGAGGCCTTCATGGGGCGTTTCTTTCCCATGAACTGAGAGAAGCAAAGGTTAGAGAATTCCTCTCTCTTAAGTAAGAATCCATAAGTGTGCATGAGTACAACCTCAAGTTCACTCAACTTTCCAGTTATGATCCAGAGATGGTTGATGATATGAAGAGCAGGATGAGCTTTTTAGTTTCTGGGTTATCCCATCTGTCAATCAAAGAGGGTAAGGTTGCGATGTTGATAGGGGATATGGACATAACAAGGCTGATGGTCCATGTGCAACAAGTTGAGGAAGAAAAGTTGATAGATAGAGAAGAGTTCTGAAATAAGAAGGCTAACATAACAAGAAATGAGTCTACGCAGCTGAAGAGTAATGCAAACCGGTCTTCTTTAAAACAAAACCCAAATGGACCTGCTCCATTATCTGTTAGTGCACCTGCAACAAGGAACAAAGGTGAGTTCAAGATTCAGAATTCGCAGAATTTCAGATCTAGACCTGCACAGTCTCAGGGAAGTCTGGCACATTGAGGTAATGGGACTCCTGAACGTGCTAAGTGTGGTAGGAATCAATCATGAGTGTGTTGTTATAGCTCCACTGGTTGTTCCAACTGTGGTAAGAATGGTCACTTCATGAGATTTTTCCCTAAGAACAGGCAATGTAGTGGTAATAGGGGCAATAGAGCCCAATCATCTTCAGTGGCTCCGCCAGACAGTGTTGTACCTAGAGGAACTATTTCACGGACATGTAGAGGATCAAACCATCTGTATGCTATCACCAGTCGCTAAGAGCAAGAGAATTCGCTAGATGTTGTCACTGATATGATCAAAGTCTTTACTCCTGATATATATAATTTGCTAGATCTAGGAGAGGGTCTATCTTTTGTAAATGCTTAAATTGCTATGAATTTTTGATATATTCCTGAGCAACTTCTTGAGCCCTTCAGTGTTTCTACACTTGTTGGTGAGTCTATTCTAGCTGAGAGAATTTATCGTGATTATACCATTTAAATCAATCACAAGGACACCATGGCTTACTTAGTCGAGTTAAACATGGTAGATTTGGATGTTATTTTAGGTATGGACTGGCTTCATGCCTGTTATGCCTTAGTTGATTACAGAACTCAAGTAGTTAAGTTCCAGTTTCCTAATGAGCCAGTTATATAGTGGAGGAGTAGTTTAGCAGTGTCTAAGGGTCATTTTATTTCGTACCTTAAGGTGAGAAAGTTAGTTTCCAATGGGTGCATCTATCACTTAGCCTGAGTTAATGACTCTATTGTTGAGACACCACCTATTCAGTCAGTTCTAGTTATGAGTGAGTTTCCAGAGGTCTTTTCACATGAACTTCCCAAAGTCTCTCCTGAGAGAGAAATATACTTTGGTATAGATATTCTTCCTGATACTTGTCCTGTCTCTATTATGCCATATAGAATGGCTCCAACAGAGCTGAAAGACCTTCTTGAGAAAGGTTTCATTCAACCAAGTGTCTCACCTTGGGGCGTTCCGGTCTTATTCGTTAGGAAGAAAGATGGTTCTCTTAGAATATGTATAGATTATCGTCAGTTGAACAAGGTTACTATCAAGAATATGTATCTTCTTTCAAGAATTAATGATCTATTTGATCAAATTCATGGTGCCACTTATTTTTCCAAGATAGACCTCAGATCATGCTATCATTAGTTGAGAGTAATGGAAAGTGACATTCCTAAGACAACATTCATGACCCGTTATGGTCATTATGCTAGTTATGTATTTTGGTTTGACTAATGCTCTTGCAGCATTCATGGATCTTATGAATAGAGTATTCAAGATTTATCTAGATATGTTTGTTATCATATTCATTGATGAAATTCTAATCTATTCGAGGAATGAGGAGGATCGTCCAAACTCTCAAGGATAGAGAGTGTATGTTAAATTCTCTAAGTGTGAATTTTGGCTTGAGTCTGTGGCATTCTTAGGCCACATTGTTTCTTGTGATGGGATTAGTGTTGACACTAGGAAGATTCAGGCAACGCAGAACTGGCCTAGACCCACGTTTCCAAATGATATAAGGAGTTTCTTGGGATTGGCTGACTAATATTGTAGGTTTGCCGAGGGGTTTTCATCTATTTCATCCCCGTTGACTAAGTTGACTCAGAAGGCAGTTAAGTTTCAATGGTCTAAAGCTTGTGAGAAAAGCTTTTAGGGATTGAAAACTAGGTTGACTACTGCCCTAGTGTTAACCTTACCAAAAGGTACTTAAGGTTTTGTTGCGTATTGTGATGCGTCTAGAGTTGGATTGGGTTTTGTATTGATGCAGAATGGCAAAGCTATAGTTTATGCCTCCAAACAACTTAAGAATAATGAGAGAAATTACCCAACCCATGATCTAGAGTTTGCTGATGTAGAGTTCGCTTTGAAAATATGGCGTCACTATTTTTATGGTGTTCATGTAGATGTGTTCACCGATCCAAAGAGTCTTCACTATGTATTCAGTCAAAAAATCTTAATCTCAGACAATGGAGGTGGTTGGAGTTAATCAAGGATTATGATATGGGTATTCTCTATCACCCAGGTAAGGCTAATGTTGTTGTTGATGCCTTGAGAAAATTGTCTATGGGTAGTACTTCCCATATTGAGGAAGACAGGAAAGAGTTAGCAAAAGATCTGCATAGACTTGCACGATTAGGAGTCTGGTCAATGGATTCCAATGAAGGAGGGGTAGTGGTGATGAATGAGGATTAATCGTCACTAGTGTCCGAAGTGAAAGAAAAACAACACCAAGATCCTATTTTGCTTGAATTAAAGGCAAATGTTCATAAGCAAAAAATGATGGCTTTTGAACAAGGGGGAGATGGTGTATTGAGGTATGAAAGTAGATTGTGCATACCTAAGGCGGATGAACTTCAATAGAGGATAATGGAGGAAGCTCATAACTCTAGATATTCTATCTATCTGGGTTCCACAAAGATGTATCGCGAATTGAGAGAAGTTTATTGGTGGAGTAGTATGAAGAGAGGCATTGCAGAATTCGTTGCTAACTGTCTGAATTGCCAACAAGTCAAGGTAGAGCACCAGAGGCCCAGTGGTATAGCTCAGAATATAGATCTTCCAGAATGGAAGTGGGAGATGATCAATATGGACTTCATTACAGGTTTACCACGTTCTCGCAGGCAGTATGATTCGATTTGGATGATTGTAGATCAAATGACTAAATCGGCCCATTCCATACCAGTAAAAACTATATTTAGAGCAGAGGATTATTGCAAGTTATATATTTGAGAGATTGTCAGACTTTATAGAGTTTCAGTGTCTATTATTTCGGATAGAGGTGCGTAATTCACTGCATAATTTTGGAAGTCTTTCTAGAAAAGTTTGGGTTCCAAGGCAAATTTGAGTACATCTTTTCATCCTCAGACTAATGGTCAAGCAGAGCGTACAATTCAGACTTGGAGGATATGTTAAGGGAGTGTGTGATCGATTTCAAGGGAAATTGGGATGATCACTTACGTCTCATTGAGTTTTCTTACAACAATAGTTACCACTCTAGCATCTAGATGGCTCCCTATGAGGCTCTTTCTATGAGAAGATGTAGATCTCCTATTGGATGGTTTGAGGTTGGTGAAATTGGGTTGATAGGACAATACTTGGTTCATTAAGCTATGGGGAAAGTGAAGCCTATTCAAGAAAGGTTGAAAACAACGCAGAGTCATCATAAATCCTACACAGATGTTAGGAGAAAAGACTTAGAGTTTGAGGTAGAAGATTGGGTTCACCTGAAGGTTTCAACCATGAAGGGTGTTATGAGGTTTGGCAAGAAGGGAAAACTTAGTCCCCGGTATATTGGTCCTTACAGGATATCCAAGAGGATTGGTAATGTAGCTTATGAGTTGGAGCTAACGTTAGAGCTAGTAGCAGTCCATCCTTTATTCCACATTTCAATGTTGAAGAAGTGTATGGGCTATCAGTCACTGATTATACCGAATGAAGACATTGGTATTAAGGATAAATGATCTTATGAGGAGATTCCCATTCAAATTCTGGATAGTCAGGTTCGCTAGTTGAGAACCGAAGAGGTAGCATTATTCAAGGCCTTAAGGAGGAATCAACTTGTTGAAGAAGCTACTTGGGAAGAATAGCAGGATATGAAGAAGAGATACCCACATCTCTTTGAGTCCGGAGAAATTCCAAATTAAGGTACTAATCCTTTTCTTGGCATTCATTTTACCTGAAATGTTGCGTTACTTTGCATATTGAGTTGGGTGCTTGATGTTACGCTAGGGTTTTAGAAAATAATTCAAGAAGAGAAAAGAGGAGAAAAGAGGTGTCACTCCCCGTAGCTACCCCAGGACGCAGATGCGGGACCTAGGATCAGAAGTGACCTCAAGCTAACCCTGTTGGCATATCATAAGCATACTTAAATAAACTGAAGTAAAGAAATACTGTGCGGAACCTAAATCACGAGATAATCTGAAATGATGGGAAAATAAACATATACTAAATCTGAATATATGAAACTGAGAGGTTAAACAACACTGAAAAGTCAAACTCTAACACTATAGTTGAATCTAACTATGTCTCTAACTGACTAGAAGTGGTGGGACATGCCCTAGCTATATCTAGCAAACTGAAACTAAAAGTAAAAGCAAAGAAAGATAATCATGTCACTCGTCCTTAAAGAATGATGACTCACCGCTGATGCTTCTGAACTGAAGATTGGGGACCAATCTATGCGTGATCTGGAAGCTGAGAACCTAAACCTACACCACGAGAAGACGTAGCGCAGAGTATGCGTCAATACTTCAAAGGTACTGAGCATGCAACATAGAATAAAGCTGAACAATAAATATAATTGAATTAACGCATAAATATGAGCAATGATAAGAGATAACATATGAGAATATACTGAGAATACTGAATGCAATGACCAAGTTTATAACATACTGAAACTGAAATCCGAACTAAAGCTGATAACATGGTCAATGCAATAGAATGTGACTATAAGTGATTTAGTAATAACCGACATAAAACCACATGAGCTAAATATGGAGTTCAATGTATATGCCCCATCGAGAGGACACAATATACCCGGCTAGAGGTATAGAGGCATGACTGGCGTGATCACTAAAATGATTCCCATAGAGGGGACTTACAACCTACGTGGCACGTAGTTCTGGGACTATTTGGGTATGCTGAACCCTAGTCCACTTAGTATTAAGCTTCTCCCAATTGATTATTTAAGAAACTATTTATGACTGAATTTCTATAATACTGAATAGCTCAAACCTGACATGCTAATTGAAAATGCAACATTAATATGCTGATGATGAAACATTCAAATCTGAATTATCTGACGTAGTATGTGTAATTCATGAACTAAGGAACTACATAGCTAAGGTTCTGAATTTATGAAGGAATCTACACAAAACGATACAAAAATCATGATAATCTGATTTGGATCATTCTAATAGCTAAAACCCAATAATTTCTAACATTCAATAAACCCTAGGTCTAGATAATGATAAGGGATCAAGATTCTGACTGAAATCTAGGGACCTAATGGGTGAAAGGAACCCACTAGTGAAATCCCACATACATGGTGATGAGATTCACAGAGAAATCTTTTGATTTTGGGGTTGGAGCTGATGAAAACTCGTTGCGTTCTTGAACTAGGGCTGCTCAACTTTCTTCTCTACTTTTCTCTAAGTTTAATGAAATTATGGTGAATAACTAATTAGGGTAGGTTGTAATTAGTTTACTAGGCTAAAACTGACTAAAACCACGTAGTTTAGGGGTTAAACGACGTAGTTTAGGTGTCCAACGCATAAGGGAAAAGACCAAATAACCTCTGACTTGAAATTTGTTGATGCCATCTACGGACAAATCGACGGTTCGTGGACTGATCCACGATCTATCCTGTCAGTCTGTTTATCGACTTTAGAGACTAGGTTCTGAGAGGTCCTAGAGGTCTTGACTTACGAACGTATCGATGGTTTGTCGATTGACCTAGGATCTGTCCTGTCCGACTGTCTATCGACCTCAAGGACCAGGTTCTAAGGGGACCTGAGGGTCTTGATCTACGGACGAATCGATGGTCCATCGACTGATCCATGATCCATCCTGTCCGACCTTGGGTCATGCCTTAGAATAGTTTTTGTCTGAGTTTTTGGGGAAGGTTGGAGGTGGCTATCCATGGAGCACCAGATAAGGCCGTGGGTCATCCTACGGTCCGTGGGTTGCACCTAAAACTTCTGGAAATCTGCTGGTTTGGTCTGTTTTCAGATATGGGGTGTTACATTATCTCCCCCTTAGAACATTCGTCCTCGAATGAAGTCTAAACTAGTTGGATAGGGAGGGAAAGAGCTGCAAACCCTACCACTAATTACTAGAAACTGATTTCTGACTGAACTAAGTTCCAAGAACATGCAAATATGTTGAAAATGCAAGTACAAATTGAAGGAACATGATACTAAGACTAAATCTGCAAATGAATGACTGGAAAACTGAAGAAGAACTATTACCTCAAGCTAGAATGGAATCAGAAGAAAATAGGTGAGGGTACTTGGCCTTCATGGCTGCCTCTGCTTCCCAAGTAGCTCCCTCTACGGACTAACTCCTCCCCAAAACCTTGACTGAAGCGACTTCTTTGTTTCTCAACCTTCGAACCTGACGATCAAGCATTTCAACTAGTACCTCTTCATAAATGAGACTGCCCTTCACAACCACACTCTTTAAAGCTACAATAGATGCTGGATCACCCACACACTTCTTCAATAATGAAATGTGAAAAACCAGATGCACTGCTGCTAGTTCTGTTGACAACTCTAACTCATAAGCCACTTTACAAACTCTATTAAAAAATCTTGTAATGGCCTACATATCTAGGACTGAGCTTCCCTTTCTTGCCAAACCTCATCACCCCTTTCATAGGTGACACTTTCATGAAAACCCAATCATCAACTTGGAACTCTAATTCCCTTCTCCTTATATCTTCATAGGACTTTTGGTGACTTTGGGTGATCTTAAGTCTATCTCTAATGAGTTGCACTTTCTCTATAGCATCATGAACTGAATCTGGCCCTATCAAGGCTGCTTCACCTACTTCAAACCAACCAACTGGAGATCTACATCTACGCCCATACAATGCCTCACAACGGGCCATTTGAATGCTGGAATGGTAGCTATTATTATAGGCGAACTCTATAAGAGGAAGGTGATCATACCAACTACCCTTGAAATCGATCACACAAGCTCTTAACATGTCCTCTAAGGTATGAATGGTACGCTCTGCCTGACCATCCGTCTGTGGATGAAATGTTATGCTAACATTAACCTGAGTACCAAGACCTTTCTGAAATGGCTTCCATAAATAAGAGGTAAACTAAGTAACTCTATTTGAGATGATAGACAAAGGAACCCCATGCAACCTAACTATCTCATTAATGTTAAGGTTGGCGTAATCCTCCACCAAAAGTGTAGTCTTAACAACCAAAAAGCGTGCAAACGTAGTGACTCTATCAACTATCACCCAAATGGAGTTGTGCTGTCTGCGAGTACGAGGTAAACCTGTGATAAAGTCTATGTTGATCACTTCCCACTTCCAAGTAGGAATGTTGATCTCTTGGGTCATACCTCCTGGTTTCTGATGTTCTACTTTCACTTGCTGGCAATTAGGTCAATTAGCCACATACTCCACTATATCCCTTTTGATACCATTCCACCAAAGGACTTCCCGCAGATCATGGTCCATTTTAGTGGCGCTTGGATGAATAGAATATCTGGAATTATGGGCTTCTGCAAGAATCTGCTTTCTCAATTCACCCACCTTAGGATGACATAATCCTCCTTGATAGCGAAGCACACAATCTTCCCCTTAGGAGAAAACCTCAACCCTTTACTGATGGACTGCACCCTTTAGTTGAAGCAATATCGGATCACTGTCTTGCTTTTCCTTAACCTCCGCTACCAATGAAGATTCTGACCCATTCTGAACTGTTACACCACCATCTGATATGCTCATAAGACGAACTCCTAAGTGAGCAACTATTCAAGAATTGCTTATTTACTATTCATACTTTGTTAATCGCTCATGGTTCCCATAACCCTAGTTGTGGAGTTTAGTTACCCATAATCATATGAACACAATTCATTGTTTTAGATGAAAGAATTATGAACTTACATAAGAAGAATAATAAACC